>CM023617.1:359301-361801 GCA_013358685.1 Antennarius maculatus
GTAACAAACTTCCATCAGCTTCCATTGATAACGACTGTTAGCCACTAGCTAATGTTAGCTAGTAGCAACGTTAGCGAGTAGCAATGTTAGCTAGTAGCAACGTTAGCTGATGGGAGCTGATGTACATATTTTACACCAGCTAAGCTAACATTAGCTAAGAAACGTTCTACTACGTTACGTTAGCAAGTAGCTACGTTAGCAGATGGATGTATTTTACATCTGTGTTAGCGTGTGACGTCCAGCATAGCTAACACGCATGATGCTGGACATCATGTGATCCATCATGTGACCTCTTGGGTAGGAACAGAACCCCTTCACCAGACCCCCCCCCCCCCTTACATCAGAGTCAGTCACGCCTCATTGGTCGAGCTGTTTACAGAACGATTGAACCAATCAGCTGCTCCCGTGCGGCTGGCGGCTGAGTGGGCGGGGCTTATTAAACACCTCTATCTCAGGTCACGGCTGGACGGCTGTGGATCCGCCTCATGAAGCTCCACCTCCTGCTGACCCACCCCTGATGGAGACTCCCTGCAGGGGGCAGCGTCGTCTCCACCCTCCCCCACCCCCAGAACCTGGATCCAGACCAGAACCTGGAACCGGATGTGGATCTGGATCCGCTCCGTTCCGTCCTGATTAATCCCGTTCTGATCTAGATTCCATCTGATCTCCGGGTTCCAGAGGAAACGTCTCCGCTCTGGAGGATGTGGGCGTCGACCTGCTGACGTGGGCGTCGACCTGCTGACATCTTGCCCTGATTGGTCCACAAGGGTTCTACCCGGACCGGATCGCTCAGGAGTGACGGATGTTCTTCAGATGGACTCAGGTCGTTTCCAGGCGCCGTACGTCAGCGCTAACGGGCCGGCGGACGCCCCCTGGTGGACGGCGGCGGTCAGCATGTTGGACTTCCTGTTTCACTAAAACCAAAGAAAAGCAACAAATCCTCACGTCCCTGTTTGAGTTCATCCCAGCGGGCCTGAGGACCCCGAACGAGGAGGGACCCAATCAATAATCAATGACAGAGCCTTATCTGAACGAGCAGGCTGACTAATCAAAGAACCGATGAGCCCCTCCCTCCCTAAACAGAGGAGACCACGTGAGGATGGTTTGGGTTTTTAAACGGACCCACATTCTGTCTGTGTTCGTTTGTTTGTTTGTTGTGACACGTTAGCATCCAAAGCTACGACCCCATCGCATGCTAACGCATGCTAATGCTCACCCCTCAGATGCTAACGGCGCTGAGCGATCGGACGGCTCCTGCCCCTTTGCCCCGGCCCCCCCGCCCCGTCACCGGCCCCGCCCATCCATCTCCCGCTATCAGCTGCTCCCTGCTGCCGTTGCTCTCGGGGGTCACGGGGGTTTGTTTGCTCGGGGGCCCGTCGGCTGATAGCCCGTGTCGGACGAGGCCCCCCCACCCCGCCCCCCTGTCTTAACCTGCGCCGCTATCAGCCGACTCCGACCTCGTCTCTTAAAGGAACACTTCCCCTGGACACGAGGGGGGGGCAGCTGATAGGCGCTGCCTCCATCCGTCAGGGGGGGGCCTCGTGACGGACGGCTGACGGGTTCAAATGCATCCCCTGACCCCGGATCGGGGGCCGTCACCCGTTAGGTTCACGCCCCCCCCCCCCGGTTCAGGGAGAACGTCTATTTAAATACTTCATGACTCGAGCTAATGCTAGCCTGTTTCAGCTCGCTAAGGCTAACATGCTAGCTTGTTTATTAACATGATGTCATACCTGTGGGGTTGCTAAACGTATCCTGATAGCACAATGCTAACCTGCTTGTGCTAGCGTCCTAGCTAAAATGCTAATTGTTTACATGTTTACTCATCTGTGGTGTAAACAAATGCATTTAAACAGAGGTGGTTTCCATGGTGACACAGGAGACGTGTTTAGTGGAAGGAAGTGATGTCATAGCGACAGGAAGTGTGTTAGCGGTTTAGACGGTCAATAATCCAAGGGGGGGGGGGGCGGGGTCAACCACCTGATCAACGGGGAGGAAATGAGCGAAGCAGCAGAACGGGAGGGCAGGGGGGTCGGGGGGCTTTAGGTGGGGTAATGTGTGTGTGGGGGGGTCCGGGGCGGGGGGGTTGAAGTCACAGATTCTAAATCAGGCCCTTGGCCCCTAACAGAAGCCCAGTATGACCAGCAGAACAAAGAGGGCGGCGGTGGCCCCCACCAATTAACATTCCAGCTGCCTTTATGAGCCGCCGGCCCCGCCCCCCCACTCACACCTCGTAAAAGTCACAAACATCAATTCTTCAAACCATAACTGTCATTATAATCCCATTAAACTACCCACTGAGCAGTTTACAGTCAAGTGTGGGGCGGGGCGGGGCGGGGCGGGGCCAGCGCCGCCGCCGGGCTCCGTGAGTGGGATGGGTTATCGGACGTGATTCGACGTGATGGCGACGCCGCCGTTTCAGACGCTTCTCCTTCTCGGAGGAAAACCAAAACGTGGCGTCGGACGGTTTGTGGCCACTAGAGGGCGGAGAAACGCCGGG
>CM023617.1:364301-436801 GCA_013358685.1 Antennarius maculatus
GCACAGCGTCCCCTACAGGACAGAGAGAGGACCGCATCACCACCCGGTCCACCTGGACACCCCCACAGGTAGGAGCTCTCACACCCCCAACGCTGTCCACGACCCCCTGCAGGCTCTGGACCAGGATCTGCTTCTGGTCCTGCTCCAGGGGCCTCACAGCTGAAGCTGATTGGCTGATCAATCGTCCAATCAGATGGCTCCGTTCTCTAATTGTCATTCAGGTATTTCAGTGGTTCTACAGGAACCGATCCGACTCACTAGTTTCACTATTACAGGTTGAACTAGTGATTCTGGTTCTGATCAACTTCAGGAAGTCGGATCAGAAATAAATTCACTGATCAATACAAAACAGAAGCTGTTTGGAGTTTTAGGGTTTAAATTAATTCTCAATTCCTTGTTCTTGACATTTTAAATAATTATACAGGCTATTATTATCATTTTAATTATTATAATTAATTTAATTTTTAAACGAGTAATTATTTTTCAAATAGTCTGAAGATTCTGAATTATTTTTAACATTAATTTTCTATTCAAGAGACATTTTTGTGAGTGTTTTCTGACGCGGTGACGTCATGGGGATGTGGGCGGGGCCTGACCCGGATGCCGTAGCGCTGCCTCATGGACACCCTCATGGCCAGGCTGGCGGCGGGGACGAGGGACGGCAGGTAGTCCAGCAGGGGGAGACAGAGACACTCTCCGTACCTCCTGCTGGTCCTGCAGGCGAAGCAGGGGAAGCACCAGAAGGCGAAGCAGCCTGTAAACAACAACAACAACAACAAACAAACAAACACGTCAACATCCCGCAGGAGGCGGGGCTAACAGGAGTAATCAGATTACCAGCTCCTTACACTCGGGCATGTTTTGGGTGCAGTCACAAATCCCGGACCCCCACTCCTGGGAGTCCTGGGCCTCCATGACGGGCTGCGGCTGCGTGACGACCATCGTCGACGACATGACGGCGCCTGGGAGAGGGGGCGGAGCCAAACGCGTTCAAACAGGAAGTGGTTTCTCTTTCGCCGCGGCGTTTCATTCGCTTTCAGGACATTTGAATATTTTCACTTCTTCAAATCAAACATTCAGTATCAATGGGGGGGGGGGAGCCCCCCGACGCTCTAATCCTAGCCCCGCCCCCTCTCTGCTCATGGACAGTCCCTTGTTTCTGATTGGATGAAACCGTCTCATCCTCTGAGGCCCAGAAACGGCGGAGGTTCTCACCATTTTCTCGTCGTTGGCGTCGATCGGAACTCGATTTATTGATTATTGGCGATCAGGAGCCAATAAAGAAACGTAATCCAGCTGAAAACCCTACTTTCAGGTCATATATTTGTAATCTGATTACATTTTTGAATTTCCCACTCTGATCATTGGAGTATCTATCTGGCAACACGTCCGACCTGACGGTCCGTCTCACCCAACAGCAGAAACCCAGAAGCTAATGCTAACGCTAATGCTAGCAGTGGTGTTGGGAGCCTCACCTGTCTGGGAGCGGCGGCGCCGGCGTCCTGATGACTGACGGCTGCTCACGTCTGTTCACAAATACCTGCAGCAGAGAAACGCCTCAGGACCAACCGGACAAACGGGTCCGCCCCGCCCCCGCTAGCGCCGCGGCGCTAGCACCTGTGGCTAAAAATAGGACAGCGGTCATTTCATCCACGCCGTTGGTTCTGGTCTGAGATCTGATCTGTTGATCAATGATTCTGATTAAAATAGAAAAGCAGCTGAACCGCCTCAAGCCCCGCCCCCAAACCAAGCTGTCAGTCAGGTGTGACAATCAGAGAAGGCCACGCCCACCTGGCCGTGTGAACGGTTTAGGTTAAAATGAGATCAGCTGACGATTAAACCCCAGCTTTAACAGAACACCCCCCCCCGCCCCTGGGGGTGGGGGGGGGGCTGAGCTGCTTTGTTTTCCTGTATTTTCTGCTGACTGGACGGCTTTCCTCTGACCTTTGACCCAGATCCCTGACCTCCATATTTGGGGCAGGCTGTGCCGGTTCCAGCCGCCCCCCCGCCCCCCCCCATGACCTGGCATCCAGTTCCAGCCGGCATGACGACCTCTGCTAACAGGAACGAGGTTTCTTGACAGAACACGTGACCTCCTGTCCTTCGTGGAAGCAGGACCCCCCCCCCCCTGGTCAGGTGCTACCAGGTCTCAGGTGGACCCAAACGGGTCAGGGGGGGTTAAAGTAACATTTGTTCTAAATAACCAGGACTGACAGAAACCAGGAAGACGTTCATCGTTCTGATTATCAGCTGATCGGATCGGTTCATCGGCCGCCGCCACCGGCGTGTGAACGTCTGGGAGAGAGGAAGACTCTCCAGGGGTGAGGTCGTCATAGCAACCAGTGGTTTGGGTCACGTTCAACACCCTGATTGGCTCCTGGAACGTCAACTGAACCGTCCGTCAGCTCAACCGACTGAACCGACGGCGGCTCAACCGACTGAACCGACGGCGGCTCAACCGACTGAACCGACGGCGGCTCAACCGACTGAACCGACGGCGGCTCAACCGACTGAACCGACGGCGGCTCAACCGACTGAACCGACGGCGGGTCAACCGACTGAACCGACGGCGGGTCACGGGTCCGACCAGAGCAAACAGAACGCGAGTTCACGGTAAATATAACTCCGACTTTTGTTCCCGAAGCGGGGGGGGGTTCAGCGGGAAAACCAGGTCAGAAGAGTCGCCTCCTGAACCCCCGCGTCATGATTCAGTCACTGACAGCACTGACCCCACCCCACATAAACTGACCCCACCCCACATAAACTGACCCCACCCCACAGGGGTAATAAACTGACCCCACCCCACAGGGGTAATAAACTGGGTCCAGACACTGTTGGAGCTGAAGCAGCCTCCTGATGAAACGTCTTCAGAACCTTTCTGACTGTCCAGTGAACTGGTGAACTGGTGAACTGGGTGAACTGGGTGAACTGGTGAATTGGTGAACTGGTGAACTGGGTGAACTGGTGAATTGGTGAACTGGGTGAACTGGTGAACTGGTGAACTGGTGAACTGGGTGAACTGGTGAATTGGTGAACTGGGTGAACTGGTGAACTGGGTGAACTGGTGAACTGGTGAACTGGTGAATTGGTGAACTGGGTGAACTGGTGAATTGGTGAACTGGGTGAACTGGGTGAACTGGTGAATTGGTGAACTGGTGAACTGGTGAATTGGTGAACTGGTGAACTGGGTGAACTGGGTGAACTGGGTGAACTGGTGAAGTGGTGAACTGGGTGAACTGGTGAACTGGGTGAACTGGAGAACTGGGTGAACTGGGTGAACTGGTGAACTGGTGAACTGGGTGAACTGGTGAATTGGTGAACTGGGTGAACTGGGTGAACTGGTGAACTGGTGAACTGGTGAACTGGTGAATTGGTGTACTGGGTGAACTGGTGAATTGGTGAACTGGGTGAACTGGGTGAACTGGTGAATTGGTGAACTGGGTGAACTGGTGAACTGGGTGAACTGGTGAACTGGGTGAACTGGGTGAACTGGTGAATTGGTGAACTGGGTGAACTGGTGAATTGGTGAACTGGGTGAACTGGGTGAACTGGTGAACTGGGTGAACTGGTGAACTGGGTGAACTGGTGAATTGGTGAACTGGTGAATTGGTGAACTGGTGAACTGGTGAACTGGTGAACTGGTGAACTGGGTGAACTGGTGAACTGGGTGAACTGGTGAACTGGTGAACTGGGTGAACTGGTGAACTGGTGAACTGGTGAACTGGGTGAACTGGTGAACTGGTGCTGTTACTGCTGGTGGCCACTGGGGGGCGCTGTGGCGCCGCTTCACACTAGATCCAGTATGAATAAAGTCTTTTTACATCCAAACAAATGCAGGGGAAATTAGCGAGAATGCTAACTCAGTCCTGACGGCTAAAGGCTGGAGGGGGCGGGGCAACAGCTGAACAAACACCTGATGTTTGTTTACATCATGTTTTCCTGTCAGAGGACGACACTAAAATGAAACCAGAGGTTTTCCTGGAGAGGGGGAGAGGGGGGGTGAAGCGAGGTCGGACCTGAGCCTGGTGCCTCCCCCCCCCGTCCCCCCCAAAGTGTACTTTGCCCCCTTGAAGCTGATTTAAAGCAGGGCTAGCATCGGGGGGGGGTCAGATGGAGTTAAGCGAGCTGAGACGAGGATCTCCCCCAGAACAGGTTCCTCTGCTCAGTTACTTTTGTAATCTGATTACTAATTAATATTTGTGACGCCTGAAGGTTTTGGATTCCCTCCATTTTCTTCTGAACTGGAACTGGAACTCACGCTGGTTCATCTGATCTGGATTCAGCCTCAGGATTATTTAATCCAGAGTTTCTAATCTTCATTTTGTTCCTGCAGAAAAAGAAACGGTGAGTTTATTTTTTAATGTTTAACATTTTAAATCTGGACTTTTTAAATCTGAGTTTAATTTAAACTTTAAAATATAAAATAAACATTGGGTGAAACTTGAACTTATTTAGCATTTAGCATATAGCCTTTAGCATTAGCAGCACATGAACTTGTTTATCTCCTGACAGGAAGTACTTTTTTGTCTGACTTGCAGGATCTTCATACCTGGGGGAGACGATGGAGGGCAGCAGAACGGCCCCTGGTCCGGGTGGGACCCCCACTTCATCTGGACCCCCGTGCCCCACCCCCTCTGTAAAGACCCCCCCCAGCCATCCGGACTCTTTCCTCACTGCAGCGCGACTCATTCGTGGAGGATGGGCGGGGGCCCAGGTGGAGGTGGACTCCCCAGCAGTGCGACCCCCCCTGTCCCGGCGGGACGGAACCGGGGGTGGAGAACCCGCTGAGGTTCTGCTGGACCCCAGCAGGACGACCAATGAGGACAGAGAGTCACACAGACAGGAAGTGGTGGTTCGTGTCCGGGTGTCCGGCTGTCGCCCCTCCTGCGGGAGGACCCGGGGGCCCCGGGGGGGCCGGGGGGTCAGGGCCCCGATGCTCCCGGTCATCGCTGAGATGTAGGCAGCTGGCGTTGGTTCATTCCCCACGGGTTGGAAAGGGGTCACACAGGGTCATAAGGGGTCACATGAGGTCGCATGGGGTCATGGGGGGTCACGCTGGATCCTACGGGTCCAGAATGAGTCGGTGTCTTTGGTTGTGATTGATGAAACTGTTGTAAATACGAATTGATCCCTGTTCAATAAACAGTTATTGATCATCAGTCGATCAGAACTCCGTCTGCCTCAGGTCCATGTCTGACCTTTAACCTCCAGTGACTCCTGATCACTGGAGCCAATCACAGCTGGAGGCGGGGCTTACACCAGACAAAGGACGTTATGTTGGGTTGTGGGTGTGGTTTTGTTGGGTTGTGGGTGTGGTTTTGTTGGGTTGTGGGTGTGGTTTTGTTGGGTTGTGGGTGTGGTTTTATTGGGTTGTGGGTGTGGTTTTGTTGGGTTGTGGGTGTGGTTTTGTTGGGTTGTGGGTGTGGTTTTGTTGGGTTGTGGGTGTGGTTTTGTTGGGTTGTGGGTGTGGTTTTGTTGGGGTTGTGGGTGTGGTTTTGTTGGGTTGTGGTTTTGTTGGGTTGTGGGTGTGGTTTTGTTGGGGTTGTGGGTGTGGTTTTGTTGGGTTGTGGGTGTGGTTTTGTTGGGTTGTGGGTGTGGTTTTGTGGGGTTGTGGGTGTGGTTTTGTTGGGTTGTGGGTGTGGTTTTGTTGGGGTTGTGGGTGTGGTTTTGTTGGGTTGTGGGTGTGGTTTTGTTGGGTTGTGGGTGTGGTTTTGTTGGGGTTGTGGGTGTGGTTTTGTTGGGTTGTGGGTGTGGTTTTGTTGGGTTGTGGGTGTGGTTTTGTTGGGGTTGTGGGTGTGGTTTTGTTGGGTTGTGGGTGTGGTTTTGTTGGGGTTGTGGGTGTGGTTTTGTTGGGTTGTGGGTGTGGTTTTGTTGGGTTGTGGGTGTGGTTTTGTTGGGTTGTGGGTGTGGTTTTGTTGGGTTGTGGGTGTGGTTTTGTTGGGTTGTGGGTGTGGTTTTGTTGGGTTGTGGGTGTGGTTTTGTTGGGGTTGTGGGTGTGGTTTTGTTGGGTTGTGGGTGTGGTTTTGTTGGGGTTGTGGGTGTGGTTTTGTTGGGTTGTGGGTGTGGTTTTGTTGGGTTGTGGGTGTGGTTTTGTTGGGGTTGTGGGTGTGGTTTTGTTGGGTTGTGTGTGTGGTTTTGTTGGGTTGTGGGTGTGGTTTTGTTGGGTTGTGGGTGTGGTTTCGTTGGGGTTGTGGGTGTGGTTTTATTAGCTTGTGGGTGTGGTTTTGTTGGGGTTGTGGGTGTGGTTCTATGACCTTCATGTCATTTTTAATCGTCTCCAGGAGATAAAATAACGCCTCCCCCTAAATTTGCATAAAATTTGTCTGAAGTATTGTGAACATGAATCCCGCCTCTCTGACTTGGGAAAATCTTAATGGCCACGCCCACAATGTTTGTCAGTTATAAAGGTCATGAACATAACTAGCATGTGCTAGCTAGCATATATACAGTATATTAAATCGCTCCAGAGATGGCGATGTTGTCCCCACGCCCACCCTAACCACACCCCCGTTAATGTTTAAGTAAAAAAAAATAAACGTATTAGCTTAAAAAATTCTAGCTAAGCTAATACGTTTATTTTTTTACATGAATTGGGACCAAATGAGACGAGACGAACGTTCAGTTTCATGTTTTTATTTTATTTATATATAAATTCATGCCACAAGTTGACATTAAATAGAAAATAAAAGTCATTTCAGGTTAAAGCTAGAAAACGACCACAGTGGAACGAAACCGACGAGCGTCGAAACGAAACGAAGCGACGAGCACACGACGAGACGACCAGCTACCAGTGAACGCACCGGCCCGGAGCGCCGGGGAACGTGGGTAAAAAAACTAGCAAGGTTATAAAATACTGATCTGACGTCGTCATCACAAAGACCGACGCGTCGAACGAGGCGGTCGCTAATCCGTCTGCGGGTAACAAACGTCAGAAAAATACGAGAACACGAGCTCGTCCCCGATTGGACGCGACCACGCGACCCCGCCTCCGTAGAAACGCCACGAATACTGAAGGTATCCCGTAGCAACCGTCGGATTCAAGACGGTCCACAAGACGCAGCGATGAACATGAGCATGACACGCCCTCTGAGCTTCATCACGACTCCGCCTCCATCCTGGTGGGGGTGGGGCTTCATCTGGATTCTGATTGGTTCTCAAATTGGTTTCTTAATGGTTGGAGTTAAAACAGGCTACATGCTAGCAGTAATAGAGTATATGTTTACAACCCTTTGACGCTGAGTCATAAATGATAGCGTGTAGCAGTGCTATCGCTAACCGACCTCGATAGCGTGAAGCTATGCTAACGCTAACCCTTGAAGGGAAAAGCAGCCAATCAGGGCTTGAGGACCGCTGGAGACCCGTTTAGTTAGCGAAGCGTCGTCAATGCTAAAGGTGGCTCCTTTAGGAAGCTCAATTTTTTGTTTACTTTTGTTTGTTTGTTTGTTTTCTTATAAACCTGTGATGAGGGGGCGTGTCCACATTTAGACCGACGCCACGAACAAACAACAAACTGATGATGACGATGCTGCAGGTGTGAAGCTCTTCGCTACAGAAAACGTATGTAAACAACACCCACCCTGTGAGTGTGTGTGTGTGTGTGTGTGTGTGTGAACTGAAACATAAAGTATGATGTCATCACTATCACATGACATCGTTTGGCACCGTTGTGGTTCTCCACATCATTTCCTGTCCAGCTGTCCCGTCACGCCGTGACCATTATCTGTTATTTATATTTAAATTTCTTTGACACGTCAAAAACAAAAACAAAGTTTAAATGAAAATAACTTCCTGTTTTAAAAAATGTGAACCGTCAGAATCAAATGGTTTTTTTGGCATCGATCAAAAACATCAAGGATGTTGTTCATCATTAAACAACAGCAACATTGGTGCGTTAATGAACGTTCCTTCACCCACTGGTTTAGCATGTTAGCATAGGTAGCGCTAACAAACCTGCATCCAGTGGAGAAAGGGTCAAAGTTTGTTTGTCCTACTGGTGATGTCACAGGTGAAAATTAAACGGTCGGAGGTCACAGAATAAACTGTATTCAAACATTGGTTTAGCTGCTAGCATAGCATGGCAGCTAAACCAATGGACGGTCCTTGGACACAACTCATATTTTGGCAGCGTTTACCTCTAGTCATCTGATCAACGCTCATTTGATCAACGCTCACTCGTTTCTGGTCCCTTGGTTGTATGATCAATGGTGATTTGATTGACGCTCAGAATAGTTTCTGGATCTCTAGGTGTCTGATCGACGTTCATTTGATCAATGCTCAGACTCATTTCTGGACCTCTAGTTGCTTGATCAACGGTCATTGGATTGATGCTCAGACTCCAACATGTCCCACCAGAACGTTTCCTCACCCCGTTAAAAATCATTTTTGTGGAAACAACAAAAGAGCACAGAGAAGATAATTAGCACCGAAAGGCTGCGGCTAACGCTAGAGCGCCATGACGTCACTGGAGACATGCTAGCTGATGCAGACATGCTAGCTGATGCAGACATGCTAGCTGCCGGACACATGCTAGCTGCCGGACACAACGACACACAGCCGTGACCGGACCGCAACGCAACACATGCAAGACTTGTTTATACAGACGCAGTCTGTGATTGGTTGAACGTCATGTGACCATTCAAGTAACGGACGACCGACGTCGTCGTCCGACGGCCGTCGTACATTCAGAGACGCGACGAGACGTCAATGATGAAGGGGGGGCACAGAAGATATGGCACTTAAAAAAAAAACACAAGCTGTGACTTCCTGTCGCAGCTGATTGGTCAAAGTGGACGGTCACATGGTGGGCGTGGCTTCTGTTGTTTCATGGCACAGGTTGTTGGCAGGACTTCCTCCTCGTCCGCTGAGTAAAGTGCAAAGGCTCCGCCGCCCAGATAACACACACACACACACACACACACACACACACATACACACATACACATACACACACACACACACACACACACATACACACACATACACACACACACACACATACACACACACACACACACACACACACACACACACACACACACACACACACACACCTGGTCTGCGCCATCAGAAGCTCAGCTGCTAACGTCGCCGTTAGCAGGGGGCGTCGCTGTTAGCGGGTGATGTGGCAAAGGGGGCGTGGCCAAAGAGGACAAGAGGGGCCGGCTCGACTCCGATCCCATAATGCACTTGATTACGTCGCGATGAATCCTCACACTGTGCTGGACGGGCGGGGGGGGGGCTAGCGCTCATTAACGCCGGTTGCTAAGCTACGACCGGTCGGACAGTAAACAGTCTGCTGGGTGAAGCCATGCGCTTTGGGTCGTCCATAGCAACCGGTGTAAGGCGTCCCGGGGGGGGGGGGCACAGGCTGGGGGGGTTAGCTGCTGTTGGCTAACATTTGTAGTTCACAGTAGGAGGTGCTGCGCTCCAGAGCACCCTGATGATGATGACGATGGGGGGGGTAATTATCCACACAGCGTAACGTCATGTTGATATATAAGAACCACTAGCAGGTTCAGTGTCGCTTTAAGGAGGGGGGGGTATGCTAACGCTAACAATTAGCATGACCCCCTCCTCCTCCTCATGATGAAGGACACACCCAGCCTTAAGGCAACACACAGCCCTTGAACGTTGGCACATGCACGGAGAGGGGCGGGGCCGACTGGAGCTGAGGG
This sequence comes from Antennarius maculatus, assembly GCA_013358685.1. Lineage (NCBI taxonomy): Eukaryota > Metazoa > Chordata > Actinopteri > Lophiiformes > Antennariidae > Antennarius > Antennarius maculatus. Next base: position 373,976 of record CM023617.1, read on the forward strand.
GCGGGGCCGACTGGAGCTGAGGGGCGGGGCCGACGGGAGCTGAGGGGCGGGGCTTAACCCGACAAATGGCAAAATGAAATATTTCAAAAATATGACGAAGTAAAAAAAAACAGATGAAGAGGTGATGAAGAGGAGGTGATGAAGAGGGGGTGATGAAGAGGAGGTGATGAAGAGGGGGGTGATGAAGAGGGGGTGATGAAGAGGGGGTGATGAAGAGGGGGTGATGAAGAGGAGGTGATGAAGAGGGGGTGATGAAGAGGGGGGTGATGAAGAGGAGGTGATGAAGAGGGGGGTGATGAAGAGGGGGTGATGAAGAGGAGGTGATGAAGAGGGGGGTGATGAAGAGGAGGTGATGAAGAGGAGGTGATGAAGAGGGGGTGATGAAGAGGAGGTGATGAAGAGGGGGTGATGAAGAGGGGGTGATGAAGAGGAGGTGATGAAGAGGGGGTGATGAAGAGGAGGTGATGAAGAGGAGGTGATGAAGAGGTGATGAAGAGGGGGTGATGAAGAGGAGGTGATGAAGAGGGGGTGATGAAGAGGAGGTGATGAAGAGGAGGTGATGAAGAGGGGGTGATGAAGAGGAGGTGATGAAGAGGGGGTGATGAAGAGGAGATGAAGAGGAGGTGATGAAGAGGGGGTGATGAAGAGGAGGTGATGAAGAGGGGGTGATGAAGAGGAGGTGATGAAGAGGGGGTGATGAAGAGGAGGTGATGAAGAGGGGGTGATGAGGGGCTCCTGGGGGTCAGATGTGGGTCAGCGTGGTGGACGTGATGAGGCGCACAGTGAGCGTGCCCGGCAGGTCGTTGTCGTGGCGACTGCCCCGGTCCCTCAGGTGGAGGGTGTGCTGCTCCTGCCTCTCGCTGGGGTCGCTCAGCAGCACCACCTGCCCCAGGAAGGAGTCCACGATCATGTTCTTGTTGTAGACCTGGGGAGGGAGAGGAGGAGGAGGAGGTCCAGAGCAGAGCTGATGGACAGACCCGGGTCTGGACCTGGGGGGCCCTCACCTCGATGTGGACCCCCTCCTTGGGCTTCTTGCGGTAGAACAGTCCTTTGACGTCAAAGTTGGGGCAGCGGGTCTCCCTGTGGACGGGGGAGCGCACCCTCTCCCCCTCACAGCTGATGATGACGTAGGGATCCACACCTGGGGGGGGCAGACGGGTCAGTAGGCTCAATGGGGAGGGGGGTGTTCCTGAATGAACACAATACAGCTAGTCCTCAACATATGAACAAACGCGCTTCATCATATCTGACTATCACCCTGCAGTTCCCCTTCCTGCCACAACCCCCAGGGGGGGCAGCACCTCTGTGTTCACGCAGCCCTAACACTCGCCCCCCCCCCCCTTGTTGTTTGCTGTTGCCTCTGTTAGCATCTCAAAGCGTCAGGCTTCTGAGATGCTAACTGTTTATCGTGATGCTAAAGCTAAAGCTAGTGGAGATAGTGTTTGTGGTGAGCATCTCTGATGTAGCTACATGCTACACGCTACATGCTACATGCTACGTGTTGTTTTTATGTCCTGTAATTGTTTCTGCTCAGTCTGGGGGAATAGAATATTAGTATTTAGAGTAGTAATGAGATTACTGTAGTATTTACAGTAGTAATGAGATTACTGTAGTATTTAGAGTAGTAATGACATTACTGTAGTATTTACAGTAGTAATGAGATTACTTTAGTATTTAGAGTAGTAATGAGATTACTGTAGTATTTAGAGTAGTAATGAGATTACTGTAGTATTTACAGTAGTAATGAGATTACTGTAGTATTTAGAGTAGTAATGACATTACTGTAGTATTTACAGTAGTAATGAGATTACTTTAGTATTTAGAGTAGTAATGAGATTACTGTAGTATTTAGAGTAGTAATGAGATTACTGTAGTATTTACAGTAGTAATGAGATTACTGTAGTATTTAGAGTAGTAATGACATTACTGTAGTATTTAGAGTAGTAATGAGATTACTTTAGTATTTAGAGTAGTAATGAGATTACTGTAGTATTTAGAGTAGTAATGAGATTACTGTAGTATTTACAGTAGTAATGAGATTACTTTAGTATTTAGAGTAGTAATGAGATTACTGTAGTATTTAGAGTAGTAATGAGATTACTGTAGTATTTACAGTAGTAATGAGATTACTGTAGTATTTAGAGTAGTAATGACATTACTGTAGTATTTACAGTAGTAATGAGATTACTTTAGTATTTAGAGTAGTAATGAGATTACTGTAGTATTTAGAGTAGTAATGAGATTACTGTAGTATTTACAGTAGTAATGAGATTACTGTAGTATTTAGAGTAGTAATGACATTACTGTAGTATTTACAGTATCAATGACATTACTTTAGTATTTACAGTAGTAATGACATTACTTTAGTATTTACAGTATCAATGACATTACTTTAGTATTTACAGTAGTAATGACATTACTTTAGTATTTACAGTAGTAATGACATTACTTTAGTATTTACAGTAGTAATGACATTACTGTAGTATTTAGAGTAGTAATGACATTACTTTAGTATTTACAGTAGTAATGACATTACTTTAGTATTTACAGTATCAATGACATTACTTTAGTATTTACAGTAGTAATGACATTACTGTAGTATTTAGAGTAGTAATGACATTACTTTAGTATTTAGAGTAGTAATGACATTACTTTAGTATTTACAGTAGTAATGACATTACTGTAGTATTTACAGTAGTAATGAGATTACTGTAGTATTTACAGTATCAATGACATTACTTTAGTATTTACAGTAGTAATGACATTACTTTAGTATTTACAGTATCAATGACATTACTTTAGTATTTACAGTAGTAATGACATTACTGTAGTATTTACAGTAGTAATGAGATTACTGTAGTATTTACAGTATCAATGACATTACTTTAGTATTTACAGTATCAATGACATTACTTTAGTATTTACAGTAGTAATGACATTACTTTAGTATTTACAGTAGTAATGAGATTACTGTAGTATTTAGCGTAGTAATGACATTACTTTAGTATTTACAGTAGTAATGACATTACTGTAGTATTTACAGTAGTAATGAGATTACTGTAGTATTTAGCGTAGTAATGACATTACTTTAGTATTTACAGTAGTAATGACATTACTGTAGTATTTACAGTAGTAATGACATTACTGTTGTATTTAGAGTAGTAATGACATTACTTTAGTATTTAGAGTGGTAATGACATTACTGTAGTATTTAGAGTAGTAATGACATTACTTTAGTATTTACAGTAGTAATGACATTACTGTTGTATTTAGAGTAGGAATGACATTACTTTAGTATTTAGAGTAGTAATGACATTACTGTAGTATTTAGAGTAGTAATGACATTACTTTAGTATTTACAGTAGTAATGACATTACTGTTGTATTTAGAGTAGTAATGACATTACTGTAGTATTTACAGTAGTAATGACATTACTGTAGTATTTACAGTAGTAATGACATTACTGTAGTATTTACAGTAGTAATGACATTACTTTAGTATTTACAGTAGTAATGACATTACTGTTGTATTTAGAGTAGTAATGACATTACTTTAGTATTTACAGTAGTAATGACATTACTGTTGTATTTAGAGTAGTAATGACATTACTGTAGTATTTAGAGTAGTAATGACATTACTTTAGTATTTACAGTAGTAATGACATTACTGTTGTATTTAGAGTAGTAATGACATTACTGTAGTATTTACAGTAGTAATGACATTACTGTAGTATTTAGAGTAGTAATGACATTACTTTAGTATTTACAGTAGTAATGACATTACTGTAGTATTTACAGTAGTAATGACATTACTTTAGTATTTAGAGTAGTAATGACATTACTGTAGTATTTATAGTAGTAATGAGATTACTGTAGTATTTATAGTAGTAATGATATTTAAATGACCTCGGATGGAGATCGCAGATTTATTTTAATTCATTCTGACTTACACCCTCTGGAGCCGGTTGTTTGTATGTTGAGGACTAGCTGTACCTCTATGGGGGGGCCCACCTCCGTTGGAGTCCTGTCCCTGCAGCCCCTCAGCGTTCAGGACGTGGACCTGAGTGACCAGTTGGGGGTACCCACACATCCCCGTCCAGCAGGTCTGAGGCGGCTCGTCGAGGCTCAGCTCCCTGGGGGGCAGAGGGGGCGGGGTTAATACCAGCGGGGGCGGGGTTAACGCCAGCAGGGCGGGTCTAGCACAGTCCTGACTTACTTGCAGTCTGAAGGCACATCGGTGAAGACGCGCAGCAGGAAGTCTCCCTGCTGGCCGGGGTCGAAGGTCGTGGGGATGATGACGTAGCGCCCCTCCCTCAGCTCCTGGCGCAGGAAGACGCAGCGCGAGTTGATGTAGATGGAGCCCGCCACCTTCTGCTGGGCCGAGTGCATGCGGTACTTCCTGTTCAGCTCCACCTGCGGGACGTGGGGGGCGTTAGCGTGGGCCCGTGGGGTGGGCGGGGCCACGGCGCGCTCCTACCCGGTGGATGTCGAAGCCGATGGCGAGGTTCTCCCCCTTGCCCTCGGTGGGCGTGGCCCGGCGCTCCTTCTGCTGCAGGCAGATCAGAACCTCGTCCTCCACCTTCTTCACGTCGAACACGTACTGGAAGACACACACACCCGTCCAACAGGGCTCCGCCCACAAGCCGCTCTACGCACACGCGAGCCACGCCCACCTGGGGGTTCTGCAGGAAGCTGTTCTTGTGGTTGATGCACCCCCCCGAGCGGTTGCGGAGGGGGTCCTGGCGGGGGACCCAGGAGCCCCTCATCACCTCCTCCTCCCAGGTCTTGTGGATGCTCAGGTAGGAGGTGTTGATGAGGCGGCAGAGGATCAGGTCCGTGAAGTACTGGCAGAAGTCATCGAAGGTCATCCTGGGGGGGGGGGGGGTGATCAATCAGTCAATCAATCAATCAATCAATGTCCACTCAGATTTATGCAACAGCAAAACTTTGATCATCGTTCAGCTTCTTTGGGTTCTTGTTCCTCAAGCAGCCAATCAGATGAGAGCTCCCAGCATGCATCACACTGATGGATCAATAACCCTGTATCGGTCACGTTATCGGTCACGTTATCGGTCACGTTATCGGTTCTCACCAGAACTCGCCGTCGTCCTGGACGGTCACGCCCAGCTTCTCTCTCTCACTCTTGCTCACCTTGTTCCACTCCTCTGAGCTGTGGGGGGAGGAGAGGGGGGGTGAGCGCCTGAGACTCCTTCATGCTGATTGGTCGATCAGGTCAGTTGGCCACTCCTCCATCAGCTGTTGAGCCATTGTGTTGCTATGGCAACCACAGATCACATGTTTAAATGTACCTCTGTGTTTACAGGTTTACAGCTAATGCTAACCAGGCTAGCCTGCAGCTAACGGCTAACGTTTCTGTGGACATACTGGACTGATGACTGTTAACTAGTCTGTTAACTGCCAGTGAGCATCATCGTCACTTTAGTTAAGCTGAACGGTGGTAGTTTAGTTAGTTTAAACTGGTGTGAGTTAAACCAGTATTAGTTAAACCGGTGTTGGTTAAACCGCTATTAGTTAAACCGGTGTTGGTTAAACCGCTATTAGTTAAACCGGCATTAGTTTAGTTAGTTTAAAGTGACCAGTTTGTGACCAGTTTAAGATGGTGTTAGTTAAACCAGTATTAGTTAAACCGGTGTTGGTTAAACCGCTATTAGTTAAACCGGCATTAGTTTAGTTAGTTTAAAGTGACCAGTTTGTGACCAGTTTAAGATGGTGTTAGTTAAACCAGTATTAGTTAAACCGGTGTTGGTTAAACCGCTATTAGTTAAACCGGTGTTGGTTAAACCGCTATTAGTTAAACCGGCATTAGTTTAGTTAGTTTAAAGTGACCAGTTTGTGACCAGTTTAAGATGGTGTTAGTTAAACCAGTATTAGTTAAACCGGTGTTAGTTAAGCCGGTGTTAATTTAGTTTAAACTGGTGTAAATTATTACACCAGTTTAATTAGTTAAACCAGCGTTAGCATGAAGCTAGTCATTGGTTCTTAAGGTGGTTGTCGGTTTGTGTCGTTTACCAGCTGATCACTGATCAATCGTCTGTCAGGTTTAACTGGTCATCAATCAATAATTCAGCAGCGACTGATTGAAGAGGAAGAAACGTTTTAATAACATCAATAATCAATAATTCAGAGGGGTGGGGGTGGGGGGAGGAAAAGAGCTGATTTAAAACCACCAGATTCAGCTGAGCTGCACTGGTTCACACTGGTTCATTCTCGTTTATACTGGTTTAAACTAGTTCACACTGGTTCACACTGGTTTATACTAGTTTATTCTGGTTCACACTGATTTATACTGGTTCATTCTCGTTTATACTGGTTTGTACTGGTTTATACTGGTTTATTCTGGTTTATACCGGTTCTGGTTTATACTGGTTTGTACTGGTATATACTGGTTTTAACTGGTTTATACTGGTTTATTCTGGTTTATACCGGTTCTGGTTTATACTGGTTTGTACTGGTTTATACTGGTTTATTCTGGTTTATACCGGTTCTGGTTTATACTGGTTTGTACTGGTTTATACTGGTTTATTCTGGTTTATACCGGTTCTGGTTTATACTGGTTTGTACTGGTATATACTGGTTTTAACTGGTTTATACTGGTTTATTCTGGTTTATACCGGTTCAGGTTTATACTGGTTTGTACTGGTTTATACTGGTTTATTCTGGTTTATACCGGTTCTGGTTTATACTGGTTTATTCTGGTTTATACCGGTTCTGGTTTATACTGGTTTGTACTGGTTTGGCTGAAGCTCTGCTGTAGCTCCTTGCCCACCCTAACCCAAGGGCCTCTAGGGGGTACCTGTGGCTCCAGGGGCCCCCGAGGGTACCTGTGGCTCCAGGGCCCCTGTGGGTACCCGTGGCTCCAGCGGCCCTTGTGGGTACTTGTGGCTCCAGCGGCCCCTGTGGGTACCTGTGGCTCCAGCGGCCCCTGTGGGTACCTGTGGCTCCAGGGGCCCCTGTGGGTACCTGTCGCTCCAGGGGCCGCTCCACTCCTTCTCGCCCCAGGGGTTCCTCATGCGGATCATGTGCAGCCTCTCGGACTTGAAGAACGCCAGCAGGCCGTGTCCCAGCCGCACCTTCCTGACGTCCGTCACCGCGTAGGCGTGGCCTTTCACCAGACCGCAGTCCAGCCGCGCCTCCATGTCCTCCACCGTCGTCGCCTAGGAAACGGGAACCAACAGTCAGACACACGGGGCCGGTACCGGTCAGGTGACAACAGGGAGCAGTTACACACCAGAGGGGAGGGGCTTCTGGTGAGACCCATCACCAGATGGGTGCCACAAGCGCCCCCCCTTTGGGAGCGAGCGCCGGTGTCGGGAGACGTGAGCGCCACAAGCCCCCCGCCCTCAGCGTCTGGAGACGTGAGCGCCACAAGTCCCCCCCCCTCGGCGTCTGGAGACGTGAGCGCCACAAGCCCCCCCCCTCGGCGTCTGGAGACGTGAGCGCCACAAGCCCCCCCCCTCGGCGTCTGGAGACATGAGCGTCCTCCGGTTTAAGACACGGATTACGACGCCGTTAATCTGGAGCTCTCATCCGATTTAGCAGCGATGACATCATCTCTGAGCTCCGTGATTGGACGCGACCGGAGTCACAGCCAAACGCCAATCAGAGTCACACGTTTCCCCCCAGAGCCGTGACATCACCGCTAAACAACAACAGTCGATGACATCATCATCTGAACAACCATCCAGACATCATCACCTGAACAGAGGTGGTTCAATGGTGTAAGCCCCGCCCCCGGCGGTCCCGTAGGGGCGGGGCTCTCCCCCTGGGGGCGGGGTCTCACCCTGATGGAGCAGCTGATTAGCCCGTCCCTGTTGTGGACCTTGAGGACCCGTTCGAACAGCTGGCCCCGGGCCCCCTCGTCGGTGGCCATCTGGCCCTCCAGCAGGTCCACGGGCTCGGACACGCCCCCCGTGAAGTCCACCAGCGCGTCCGCCGTGTTCCCCCCGTCCAGAGCCTCGTAGCAGCCGTACACCCTGCAGACGCAACGCCATTGGTCCACGTGAGGCACACGCTTTAGGGGTGGGGTTAGGGGTTACAGGGTTAGGGTTAAGGGTTAGGGGTCATAGGGTTAGGGGTCATAGGGTTAGGGGTCATAGGGTTAAGGTTACAGGGTTAAGGGTCATAGGGTTAGGGGTTATAGGGTTAGGGCTATAGGGTTAGGGGTTATAGGGTTAGGGGTCATAGGGTTAGGGCTATAGGGTTAGGGCTATAGGGTTAGGGGTCATAGGGTTAGGGGTCATAGGGTTAGGGCTATAGGGTTAGGGCTATAGGGTTAGGGCTACAGGGGTCAGGGGTCGGGGCCGGGCCCGGGCCCTACTTGGCGTAGGCCTTCTCCACCATGGCGCTCCAGAACTCGTTGCTGTCGCTGGAGTGGCAGTACACCAGCTGGTTGTCCACGGTGGGCAGCCGGTCGTCGATCACCACGTCCACCCACTCCCCGAAGCGCCAGAAGCGGAAGTGGAAGATGCCGGCGTAGGAGTCGGGCTTCTCCGCGTCCCACTCCTGCTCCTTCCAATCAGGGATGACCTGCAGGGGGAGGAGCTACAGGTGAGCTCACCTCCATCACAAACAAACCAAGCCTCCTGGGGGGGCGCCGTGACTCCACCCGTGGGACGAACACGCCCCCGAGACCCGGCGCTCCGGTCCGGATGTTAACGTGAGACAAACAAGCGTCCCTAAAGGCGCCGTGGTAACCGCCGCCATTGGCTGCTGCCTAGCGCCTCGTCGCCCCCCCGTCGACGCCGTTCAGCCTCGGAGCCTCGGAGCGGAGCAGACGCCGCAGACGGTCGACACCCCAGCATGTCTGGCGAGCTGCAGCTGGCGTTCCGCCCCGACGCGCAGCTGACGGAGGTGATGCGTCTGCGCGTGCAGTCGCTGCAGCAGCGCGGCGCGCGGCGGCAGGACGGCGAGCGGCTGCTGCTGCCCCACGAGGCCGTGTACCGCCTGGACTTCCCCACGCCGGCGCTGCGCTTCTCTCGCTGGTCGGTGCGTCTGGCCCGGGCAGGGCGCCTCACCGTCACCGCCACCTCGCAGCTGTGGACGCCCGACCTCACCCACCTGATGACGCGCCAGCTGCTGGAGCCCACCGGCACCTTCTGGAGGGCGGCGGGCGACGGCGGCAACGCCCCCGTTCACTGCTACGACGCCGACGCCCACGAGTTCGGGGAGAGGATCGCCGAGCTGGCGGCGGTGAGGAAGGTGATGTACTTCCTGTTCGCGTTCGCCGAAGGCTGCAGCCCCGAGACGGTGGACGCCGCCATCGCCTTCACCGCCGACGGGGGCGACGGGGGGCGGGTCTAAGGGAGCCCCGAGTGTCGATTGGATGATGTCACCTCAGAGACCCCCCCCGTCAGAAGGAAGACCCCCCCCCGCTTTTCCAGAAGGAACTCTTTGATCGGAGCGACTCGTCTGCTTCCTGTTTGTGTTTACCTGTGTCCTGTTCAAGAATGTAAACATCAATAAAGATCAGAACCACCAGCGTGTTGTTTGTTGTTGTTGTTTGTTGATGTTGTTGTTTGTTGTTGTTTGTTGTTTGATGTTGTTGTTTGTTGTTGTTGTTGTTTGATGTTGTTGTTTGTTGTTGTTGTTTGATGTTGTTGTTTGTTGTTTGATGTTGTTGTTTGTTGTTGTTGTTTGATGTTGTTGTTTGTTGTTGTTTGTTGTTGTTGTTGTTTGTTGTTTGATGTTGTTGTTTGTTGTTGTGCTGATAATTTTGTGTTGTCTGTTGTGTTGTTTATTGTAGTTGTGTTGTTGTTATTGTGATGTTGTGTTGTTTGTCGTGTTGTTATTTTTGTTGTTTGTTGTGTTGTGTTTATGTTGTTGTTGTGTTTTCGTGTTGTTTGACAAACAGTCGTCCTGAAGGGTTTAGAGGAAGTAAATCCCACAAGAGATAATGGATGGAGACGGTGTGTGTGTGTGTGTGTGTGTGTGTGTGTGTGTGTGTGTGTGTGTGTGTGTGTCTGTGTGTGTGTGTGTGTGTGTGTGTGTGTGTGTGTGTGTGTGTGTGTGTGTGTGTGTGTGTGTGTGTGTCTGTGTGTGTGTGTGTGTGTGTGTGTGTGTGTGTGTGTGTGTGTGTGTGTCTGTGTGTGTGTGTGTGTGTGTGTGTGTGTGTGTGTGTGTGTGTGTGTGTGTCGTCTTGCAGGCTCTCTGCCTCCCGTTACGACACATGGGGGTCGGACGAGGTGAGGGGGAGGGACTTAATCCTGTCTACAGCACAAACGTCTCATCGTTAACTCCAGAGGCCACGCCTCCATCCCGTCGGTACGTTGACAGGCCGCCGTCGCCTGAAGCCTCGAGGACATGAATATTAATGATCATCGGCCGTCGTCGCCTCCGCGAGTGTCTGACAGGAGATGAGGTCATCAGTCATCCTGAACACATTACCTTTAACCAAACTGATTCCTTGTTTTCTGCCTAGCAACAGAGGACGACCACGAGGGGAGGGGCCAGTAATGACCCGCCTCTTTTAAAGGCGCGGCTCATGCCACAGCTAATACCAACGCTAACGCTAGGAGAAGATAACGACTCACCTTCTGCCACAGCGACTCTCTGGACGCCAGGCTGGAGCACGCCGCCACAAACCAGCAGTTACCCAGCTGCCCCTGGTGCAGGTCGTGGGCGCTAATGCCGTCCACGAACAGGTGGGGGTCGTCACACAGCTCCTGGGGACGGGACAGACCAATCAGGAGGCGATCGGAACAGCAGCGCGACGGAGGTGGCGTCACGCCTTCACTCACCCGCGGCCGCTTCCAGACCACGCGTCCGATCCGGTTGCCGTGGAGAAACAGCGAGTCGTCGACGGCGGGGAAGCGGGGGTCCTCGAAGAGCAGGCCGCTCTGCAGCGCCCCCCGCTTCAGGGCCGAGTACTGCTGCCCCTCGAAGGCCTTCACCGACGAGAACATCCTGGAGCCCTGAGGACACGCCCACCGTCAGGAAGAACAGCAGGGGCGACGCGGCTAACGCTAACGCTAACCCCACCGTCACACAGGAAGAACAGCAGGGGCGACGCGGCTAACGCTAACGCTAACCCCACCGTCACACACGAAGAACAGCAGGGGCGACGCGGCTAACGCTAACGCTAACCCCACCGTCACACAGGAAGAACAGCAGGGGCGACGCGGCTAACGCTAACGCTAACCCCACCGTCACACAGGAAGAACAGCGGGTGCGACGCAGCTAAAGCTAACGCTAACCCAACCCTCAGGAACAACAGTAGGGGCGATGCGGCTAATGCTAACGCTAACCCCACCGTCACACAGGAAGAACAGCGGGGGCGACGCAGCTAAAGCTAACGCTAACCCAACCCTCAGGAAGAACAGCAGGGTTGACGCCGCTAATGCTAACGCCCGACCCAAGAAATGAATTCAATTCAGTCCCGCTCTGGTCGGGGTCACATGACACCGCTAACGGTTTCCTCCTTGCCCCACGGCGCTGCTTCATGAGTAATAGCTGCTTCATTAGCAATAGCTGCTTCATTAGCATTAGCTGCCTCATTAGCATTAGCCGCAGCAATCTTTGCTGAATCAGCTTTATTCTACTCAAGGCTTCGGCAGGAGAGACGGCTAATGCTAACCTCTAATAGCACTGAGTGATTGATTGATTGATTATAGCACAATTGACAGATTAAAACAAAGTGAACATACTTGTGACACATGTTCTTCACATTCCCTGATCAATACTGATCAATACACATCAGTATTGATCTCTGGAACCAGAACCACCGGCGGGTCTGAACCGGATGTCACGTTCATATCGGTCCAGGAGACGCTATCGATCACTGTTTGCGTTGATCGATCACAGTAAGATCAAACTCATGGATCTTCTCAGGTGTGGATCGGAACCAGCAGCAGCTTTATAATCAGAGTGATCAATCACGAAGCGGATCGATGATTGGTTGACATCTGTCAGCCAATCACGTCTCCTGGAAGCAGCGCAAACGGCGCCGCTGTTTAAGCGCAAGAAACGGTGCGACAGATGCCCCCCCCCGCGTTATGTTTCCACCGTCGGTCGGTCGGTCGGTCGGTCGGTCGCCGGAGCTCCGGGGACACCGAGCGGCTCCGAGCGGCCGCCGCCTCTCCGTCCGCAGCATCCCTCCATCCGAACACCTGAGGCAGCGCTACCGGCGCCGTTACCTGCGCTGGGACCGGGGCCGGTTACCGGGGCTGAGGCCTCTCCCGTAGCGACGCGGTTGTCCCTCGGGTCCTCCTGGGGGGTCCGGCAGGTCCGGTTCTCTCTCCTGGCGCTCCTGGGATCCGCACCGCGTCTCCGCTCCGCTCCGCAGCGAGCAGCGTCAAGATGGCGGCGCTTAGCCGCGCCACGCCGGAAGCCACCAGATCAGGATTTCAAAATAAAAGCATACGACGGGATACGAAACGGTGGCTTTCTGCAAATCCGACTAAATTCAGCCGCTTTATTTAAAGCGGTTATACACGTGACCGTGTTTGCTATAAAAATTACCGAATTAAATCGAATAATATTGATGACCAGTGATGAATGAATAGATATAACTGAAGCCACTTTATTACTGTGGAGCCTGTTAGCTTTATTTTCTTAACTTTACATCTTGTGTTCATTTATTTCTCACAAAAATATCCTGAAACATAAAATATTAATTCTTCCTGATTCTAAATAAATAATTTTGACAGCCAGCGGTTTAAAACGAGCTACTGAAGGTAAAGTGAGTGTTTAGCAGCTAGCTTAGCATCCCAGAGACGCCCTGAGAGGCTTTCCTGTAAACAGCATGACGGAATATTAATGGAGAAACTTTAAAGTGCTTTTTGTGGTTCATTTCTTTTCTCTTGATCAATTAGTTTGTATCTGCTGTCTTATTACCGATTGATTGATTGATTGTTGCAGGTGGTTTTCCATTAGCATCAATATTTAAAATGTCTGGTTGGTGATTGGCTGAGCTGATGACAACACTGACGTCCAGTTCCGTAACACCTTTTATTGTGAAGGCACAAACCGGAAGTTGAACCTCGGTGGCGGCACCTGACGGTGATAGTGGTCCTCCGCTCGTGACAGGAGGCTGCGTGGGGATGGGAGGGGGTCGCAGCAGAGATGGAGGAGGGGGCGGGGGGCTCTTTTATACTGCGCATGCGTAGATCTCACAGGCCCGCTGTAATCTTATTTGCTGGTAATAACAAAGGAATCGATCCGGTGTAATTAAACAACCGTCCAGCCAATCACAGAAGGGGATCGGAGTGAACATAAAGATTGATTTTTATTAATGTAGCAGAGACAATAAACATCTGATCAATTATTAATAGGAGCTGATTGATCAGGTTAACTACAGCTCAGGCTTAAAAGACAAACCGTCCTGAACGTTTTAATGATTCACCGGGAAGGGGGGGGCGGGGGTCCAGATCGGGTTCTGTAGGATATGCCTGACTGAAAACGGGTTGTAGTTTGCCAATCAGAAGAAAGATGAGGAGACGAACCCCGCCCTCAAACAAGTCAGATTATACTTTTGAGATTGTAGTTTTAAAAGCTGTGATTTCATTGGATAAAGTTTTTTTTTAATCTCCTTCAGGCGTCTCCGAACCAGAACCCAACCCCCCCTCAGGGGAACCCGGTGAGATTCCCTCCACATTTGTGTGAAGTGACCCTTTAAGGTAACTTAGCAGCATGTGGTCACAGATGACCCGGATCAGCCCCCCCCCCACACAGGCTCCGCCTCTCGGCTAATCAGGATCAGCAGCCATGAGCGAGACGTAGAGTCTGCAGCGACCCGACCCAGACCACCAGGAAACCAGGCCAGAGGTGAGAGAACTGACCCGGGGAACCCTGGAGAACCCTGGAGAACCTGGAGAACCGAGCCGGACGGGAGTCTTCATCATCCAGCTCCTTCATCCAACCTCCACCATCATCATTTGACCCGTCCTCCCTGGACATCCTGTTTTGACGCTGTCGGCCCCCATGGCCCAGTAAACCCAGGACCAGAACCAGAACAGGAAGTGTGTCTGCAGGTAAGTGGGGCAGAACCGGGTCTCCAGTCGGGTCACGGTGCTGCTGGTTTAGGAAAAGCCTCTTAGACCCATCCTGTGCCAGGTCCCAACGGGGCCTTACGTAAACCTGGACCCAGAGAGGCCGGGTCAGGATGAAGTCTGCTAGTCCCCGGGGTGGTGGACCGGTACCGGTCTGTGGGTCAGAGGGTCAGTGGGTCAGTTGGTACCGGTCTGGAGGTCCTCCTCCACATCTGTCTACAAGTCACTCTGACGCTTGTGGAGATGCTTGCCTCGGTCACATGACTACCTTCTTAAAGGGGCCGCTCCGGCCGCTAACACAGAGTACATTAGCGCTAAAGCTAGCAGAACCAACCACAAACAAACGTTGGTGTGACGTCACGAGGACGCTGCTAATAAAGTTGATACAAACTGGACTCACCTCTATTATCATAGTCAGAATAAAACAGTTAAACGCTGGTCGTGTTTTATTTTGTTGGATTTAAACTGGTTCCTGGCGTCAGCCCCGATGGGGTCGCCCCGTGTGGGGGCCGACTGACACACACTTGTTAAAACAGAATTACAGCCTAAACTCAGATTAGCTAAAAGCCGTTAGCCTGTCGGTCACAACAGGAGAGTGTGAGCGTGGGGTCGCCGTGAGGTCACAGAGAGTTTAGGCTCAGATGAATCACGTCGGATTCCTATGTGTGAATCAGCTGATGTGAAGCTACTGCTAACCGATGCTAACCGCTAGCATGACTGACAGCGATAATCTGACAGTAAAATTCTGTTGCTGGCAAAAAAACATGGTGGAGAGAGGAACCTCCATTCATGCTAAAGTAGCTTAGCATTGTAGCATAAATGATGTATTGACCATGAATGGGTGCTGAGATCGATACGTTACCAATACGTTACCAATACGTTATCAATACGTTATCGACACGTCAGGTTTGAGTACGTCTGTCTTTCTTGCGGACCAGCTGGCGTTCTCCGGGTTCCTCATGTCTTCTGATGTCCAAGAAGCGACGCGCGGCTGAACGATGGTCATCCTGCAGCAGGTAAGCTAGCATCGTTGTAACCATAGCAACCAGCAGACCGCCGCTGCTGAATGTGGGGCTGGCTCAGCCAATGGCCGTGAGGTGGGCGTGGCTTATGTGAAGACACATGAGATGGGTGTGGCTTATTTTGATGACACATGTGGGGGTGTGGCTTGCTGTAATAACCCTGTGACATGGGACGTTGGTCCTGTGACCTTTGACCTGTGAACGTTACTGTTTGATAATGTTTCTGGTCTGGTTCCGTCCTGACGCTCTGTTGTGCCCCCCCTGCCCCCCCAGGGGGACCACGTCTGGCTGGACCTCCGGTCCGGCCGGGAGTTTGACGTCCCTGTGGGGGCCGTGGTCAAACTGTGTGACTCTGGACAGATGCTGGTGCTGGACGACGAGGGGACGGTAGGTCACCGGTGGGACGACGGGCCTCTTCCTTTTCCTGCCCCCCCTTCTCATCCCTCCTCCTCCTCTGCAGGAACACTGGCTCTCCCCCCAGAACGCCACCAACATCAAGCCCATGCACCCCACCTCCGTCCACGGCGTGGAGGACATGATCCGCCTGGGGGACCTGAACGAGGCCGGGATCCTCCGGAACCTCCTGATCCGCTACAACGAGCGCGTCATCTACGTCAGTACCCCATTACTGAGTAATCAGAGTAGTTCTACAGCTAGTCCTCAACTTACAAACACAGCTCTGACTGACTTACAACAACTCCTCCCCCCTCCTCCCTTCACTCTAAAGCTAAGCTACATGCTACATGCTACAGTACAGTACAGTAGAGTTTTGTTCGTAGGTTGAGGACTAGCTGTAACCTACAGTAGTAAGTTGAGGACTAGTTAGTTCTGTGGTTAACAGCTCCTGGTTGTTCTTGTCTCCATGTAGACTAATTGTGGTGGGCGGGTGAGTATGCACCCGAAGCTAAGCTAAGCTAACAGTTTAGCTGTGCTAAATGCTGCTAACACATTAGCTCTATTTAGCGTTGCTATAGCTAACATGTTGCTACGCTGAACGGAGTTTCATTCTGGACGAGGTTCATCGTGACGTCACCTCCGGGGTCAGAGGTCACGCTGGATCCTCTTAGTTTTCATTGAATTGACCATGGACCGTTTCCTGTCAGCGTTTAGACCTGTTTAAATCATTTGAGTCATGTGATTGAAGCCTTAAAGTGACGGCGCTCAGACGAATCAGAGACGAGGCAACAGCGGTCACATGACACACGTCACATGACGTGTCACGTGTCGTCCTGCAGACGTACACGGGCTCCATCCTGGTGGCGGTCAACCCCTACCAGCTGTTGCCCATCTACACCCCCGAGCAGATCCGCCTCTACACCAACAGGAAGATCGGAGAGATGCCGCCTCACATCTTCGCCATCGCCGACAACTGTTACTTCAACATGCAGCGCAACAACAAGGACCAGTGCTGCATCATCAGGTGGGCCAGGCCCCGCCCCTCGTGGATGATGTCACCACTATGTCACAATAGTCGGTGACATCATCATGACAATTGATGACATACCTGTAGTTGTTAGTCGATGACATCATCGTTACAGTTGGTGATGATGTCATCATGACAGTCAGTGACATCATCGTTAGAGTAGGTGACATCATAATAATAGTGGCTTGAACTTCCTGTTTTGAACTTCCTGTTCCAGCGGCGAGTCGGGCGCGGGGAAGACGGAGAGCACCAAGCTGATCCTTCAGTTCCTCGCCGCCATCAGCGGGCAACACTCCTGGATAGAGCAGCAGGTGCTGGAGGCCACGCCCATCCTGGAAGGTCAGACAGGAAACATGAAAACACGTCGAGTCGTAGTCTGACTTCTGGATTGCTCACATCAGAGGGTTACTAATGACCTTTGACCCTCAGATGTCGAGTCTAATCCTCTGTCAGTGCTCGCAGCTCAGCGCATCACCGCTGTGATGTCATAGCTGTCAGTCTCCATCAGAGACACTCAGCTCAGTCTGTGTCTTCCTGTCTCGCCTCGCCGGACCGTCCGTCACTCATCCAGCCTTCGGGAACGCCAAGACGATCCGGAACGATAACTCCAGTCGGTTCGGGAAGTACATCGACATCCACTTCAGCAAGAGGGGCGCCATCGAGGGCGCCAAGATCGAGCAGTACCTGCTGGAGAAGTCCCGCGTGTGTCGCCAGGTGAGGAACGTCTCCTCCAGACGTTCTCTGACCCGTCTCCTCCAGACGTTCTCCAATCCTAACCAGCGTCTGTCCCTCCAGGCTCCTGATGAGAGGAACTACCACATCTTCTACTGCATGCTGAAGGGGATGCCTCCAGAGATGAAGGCCAAGCTGGGCCTGGGTCTGGCCTCAGACTACTCCTACCTCACCATGGTGAGTCTGTCCTGACAGAAAACGCCCATCATCACACCCTGGTGGCCAAAACCAGTCACTGCATCTGAGGAGGAAGATCACCTCCCAGTGGGGTTCCTCCAGTCACAGGAAGTGGCTGCTCCTCAGTTAACAACGGGTTTAATATATCCGCTACCTTCCAGGGTAACTGCACGGTGTGTGACGGCCGTGATGACCTGATGGATTACTCCAGCATCCTGCTGGCCATGAAGGTCCTGATGTTCACCGAGACCGAGAACTGGGAGATCTCCAAGCTGCTGGCCGCCATCCTGCACATGGGGAACCTGCGCTTTGAGGGTAGGTCACCTGGTAGGTCCCCTGGTAGGTCATGTGTAAGGTCACCTGATAGGTCACCTGTAAGGTCACCTGGTAGGTCACTATGTCATTGATCTGTTGTCTTTCTTCAGCTCGTACGTACGACAACCTGGATGCCTGTGTGGTGGTGAGGTCACCTGACCTGGCAACCGCCGCCTCGCTCATGGAGGTGTGTGCGGTGATTTAATGGTGATACCTATGGTGATTGATCAGTAACTGTCTATAACAGTTTGATTGATGGATGACGTCATGATCTCTGTCACCTGTTGTTACCCTGTAGGTGGAGCCCAAAGATGTGATGGTGTGTTTGACCACCAGAACTCTGATCACGCGTGGAGAAAGCGTCGCCACGCCGCTCAGCGTGGAGCAAGGCCTGGACGTCAGAGACGCATTTGTCAAGGTGCCAGAACCAGTACCAGTATCCAAACCGACAACAGTATAAGTATTTATACCAGAACCAGTACCAGTATCCATACCAGTACAATACCAGTACTAGTATCCATACCAGTACCAGTACCAATACCGATATCTATACCCGTATCTACAGTGACACCAATATCATTATCTATGTTTATGCCAGACCAGTACCAGCACCATTACCAGTATCAGTGCTGTTTGTCGTGTCGCTCTGACTTCCTGTAAAGGTGGCGCTAACGCCTTCTCACTGACCACGAGGTTCTTCTTCAGGGAATCTACGGACGGCTGTTCATCTGGATTGTGGATAAAATCAACGCTGCCATTTACAGACCGCCAACATCCGAGAGCAACGCCATCCGCAGGTCCATCGGGTTGTTGGACATCTTTGGCTTTGAGAACTTTATCGTCAACAGGTGAATTAGCTCACATGATCTAATTTAAAGCTATTATTGGTCCCTTTATCCCAACGGGAAATCTCTTCCTACTGTCACCCCTGTTGGTTCTGACTCGTCTCTGCAGCTTTGAACAGCTGTGCATCAACTTTGCCAACGAGAACCTGCAGCAATTCTTTGTTCGACACGTCTTCAAGCTGGAGCAGGAGGAGTACAACCTGGAGGACATCAGCTGGCAGCACATTGAGTTCACGGACAACCAGGAAGCCCTGGATATGATCGCCAACAAACCCATGAACATTATCTCCCTCATCGACGAAGAGAGCAAGTTCCCAAAGGTAGGACAAATACAGCAAGTTCCCAAAGGTAGGACAAATACAGCAAGTTCCCAAAGGTAGGAGGAAGAAAGCGAGTTCCCAAAGGAAACATGAATAGAGCAACTTCCCATAAGAGGAAGAGAGCAAGTTCTCAAAGGTAGTGGAGGTGTCCATCGTTAGTCTCGTTTGCTGGGTATAGTGAAGTGCTGGACTGGTTCTGCTCTGTGTGACTTCCTGTTTCTTTGTGTTTGGTCATCAGGGAACCGATGCCACGATGTTGTACAAGCTGAACTCACAACACAAGCTCCACTCCAACTACCTCCCTCCTAAGAACAGCTATGAAACCCAGTTTGGTATCCAGCACTTTGCTGGGGTGGTGCATTACGAGACCAGAGGTTTGTCCTCCTCTGTGTTGTCATGTTTTATCCTCCGTCTTCTTTCCATTCTCTTCTTCTTCACCCAATGGACTTCCCATGGAACCCTGGAAGCCCCCAGGATGTAACCCTAATATCTCGAACCTTTTTATCTCTTTGAAAACCAATGGACATGAACCAAGAGTTCCGTATTGTAGGAGTGTATTTCTATCTGTGACCAACCTCACGGTGTTTCTCCTGCCATCTTTCCTCAAGGCTTCCTGGAGAAGAACCGAGATAGCCTTCACACCGACATCATCCAACTCGTCCACTCATCCAGGAATAAGTTCATCAAGCAGATCTTCCAGGCTGACGTTGCCATGGTGAGACGACAAATACTGTAATACCACCAGATGTTTGCTAGCAAGGACGTTGTTGATGGCAGACTAATGTGTCCATCTTTGTTTTGAGTCTCTCGATGATGATGTCCCCGGTGACAGCGCCTCTCTTAGCGTTTCCTCCTCACGGCAGACTAGTCCTCTCACTCCTTCTCCTCTGTTTTCTCTCTTTCCTCTGACTTCAGTTTCTGTGTGGCTATCAGCAGCCCAGCACTCCTGCTCCAAAGGTAATCAACGGCCTTTAGGAACATAGGAAACCCTCCCTGTTCTCCTGAGTACAAATACCTCCCGCAGATAGCAGTATCCCCTTCCTCCTTTTATACGACAGGCGTCTATGTTGTTGTAGCAGAAGTCAGAAGAACAAGGAATGATGGGACCTAGCATGAAGCTGAAAAAACAGCTTCATGAACCAGGGAACTTCTCAGACGATCTAAAAAGTCCTGCCCTGGCTTGACTTAATTCTATCAATGTGAACAAGATTCACTTCAAAACCAATCACCTCTTTCCCATCGAACAAAATGACACAAAATCTGTGGAGAACTTTTATAAAACAAAAGCTGAACCTTTTCACTGACGTACAAATTTTGGATTTGTGGTTGGGATTTTGTGACCGCTAAGATCACGATTGGGTTCTGACTATACCTGAAGACGGTGAAGTCTGGCATAACAAGAAATGGTTTATTGTCAGCATACAGCGATATGCTAAGACCGGCTGTGGCTCACGATGGGTCGTCTATACAGCGAAGGGTCTTTTTGATCCCGGGGCGTGACGGTCTATGTGCTGAACTGTCCTTGAGCAAGAAATAGAAATGTCTGTTTGTTTCCAGTATATGCTGCAAAGTTGACTATACTTGTTAGAATGCTGCTAGCATTAACAACTTGAACTTGGCTCTATGGTGGTCTTTCAAGTTTTCAAGTAAATACTGGCAACTGGTAAGTTGATGGTGGCAGGAAGTACCGTCAGCAGTCGAGTGGTGCCCCTCTGCCGAGGATACCTGTGGTGTGCATGAAGATAAATACACCTGTCAAATGGGGTCCAGTAGTAGATAGAGAATCAGTAGTTTTATGGGTTTCTAATGTGTTTGTGTTTTCTCAGGGCGTTGAGACGAGGAAACGTTCTCCGACCCTCAGCAGTCAGTTCAAACGTTCTCTGGAGATGCTGATGAGGACTCTCAGTGTGTGTCAGCCTTTCTTCGTCCGCTGTATTAAACCCAACGAGTTTAAGAAGCCAATGGTGAGACCCGGTTGTAGATGACACGCTTGTGTTGTGGAAATAAACAAAAAGGCTATGTTGTTTTCCAGTTGTTCGACAGAGAGCTGTGCATCCGTCAGCTGCGATACTCCGGTATGATGGAGACCATCAGGATCCGGCGGGCAGGGTACCCCATCAGATACACCTTCACGGAGTTCGTGGACCGCTACCGTGTCCTGATGCCAGGCGTCAAACCGGCACACATACAGGTCAGCGATGCAGCCGTTGCTCGATAGCATCCCGATCAACTTAAACCTGTTTAAATAGGCTAATGGTGACATTAGCATATCTGTGGTCTGTTCAAACAGAGGGAGAATCTGTCGGTAGACTTTGTAAAGTCTATCTGTACATGATCAATACAACCGTTACTTTCAGGAGGCGTCACTTTTAGTTTTCCTCTCTTGAACAGGAAGACCTGCGAGGCACCTGCCAGCAAATAGTCCTAGCCTGGTTGGGGAAACATGACGACTGGCAGATTGGCAAGACCAAGATTTTCCTAAAGGTGTGTGTCGTCCTTCTGATTCTTTTTATTGATCACTATTGATGTGTCTGCCAATCCCTTGAAGAACCAGACGGTGGTAGTCCATCTACACAGTCCTGGTAGTGGGTGTGGCCCAAACGGCCTGGTTCCTCTGATAGTCTACCACAACTGATGGGTTGGAACGTAAAACATGAGAGAACATCCTGTTTGCTGTTTTATCAGGATCACCACGACATGCAGCTGGAGATCGAGAGGGACCAGGCCATCACCGACAGGGTGATCCTCATCCAGAAGGCAGTGAGAGGGCATAAAGAGAGGTAAATCACATGCTGCAGTAGCAGGGATAAGCTAACACTAGCATAGAAAGAGTACATAACTTATCTGATCACTGGTATGAGCTAATATTAGCTTAAAACATCTACACATGTTGATAGCTGGTGATGGCCAAACTAGCTCACAGGATCTTAACAGTGCTGTGGTAGCTAGCATTAGCTAATGTCTGCTCAGATCAAATGTTCTGAATCAGTTCCTCAGATTGACAACAGAAATAACCTGAAACGTTTTGTCTCCACCCGGTAGGGCTAACTTCCTCCGACTGAGGAGCAAGGTGACGTTCATCCAGAAGGTCTGGAGGGGATACCGGTGCAGGACGAACTATCGGATGGTGAGTTCCTCACACTGAAAGTCGTTTTCTAGCCTGGTGGAAACTCCTCCAACCTTCATGCCGTGTGGTTTGTCCTTCAGATGCAGTTGGGTTTCCTCCGTCTTCAGGCCGTCTTCAGGTCACGGAAGATCTACAGAAGCTATCGGACGACTCGTCATCGAGTCACTCTCATCCAAGCCCGTTGCCGTGGCTTCCTGGTACGGCAGACATTTTGGCGGCGTCTGCGTGCCGTGTTGACCCTTCAGGCGTACACCAGGGGCATGATAGCCAGACGCCTCTGCCAGAGGCTGAGGGCAGAGGTAACCTGTCACTATATCTACTACTGCTACGTCTATCATGTTTGTGTGGCAAACAGAGAGGCCTACCAGTGCTAATGGCTAATGCTAACGATGGCGCCTTCCCTTATTTGGTCAGGCTGCTTCCTGTTTGGATCCTTCTGGGATGCCTTACGGTTTAACAGACCATTCTTGTTTAGAGACTGATGTAAAGATGGTTTACAATCTGCATACTAATAACAGAGCTAAGCTAATTATAGCATGTTTTTGCATCCTATAAAGAATGGAAATGATTAAACTCACTCTGAAGTTTAAGGTTTAAACCTTACATCTTCACCTAAATCTGAAAAGCTGAATACAAGAAGCTGAGTCGTTATTTTAAAGAGGATTTAGAACGGAAGCAGAAGAAATGTTCAGACCACGCCCACTTCTATGCCTCTACACCAATCACAGTGGACAAGGCATCCGATGACGTCATCGTAAAGGCTTGTGAAATTCATCACCGCAAAACCTTCTCTTTTTACTGTCACTGTTTGTTGTCTGTTTGTGGATGATGTTTGTGTTTATTTGTTTGTTTGTGGAATAAATAAACAATGTGGTAAATATTTGTTTAATCTCAGTTTGTGATCAACCTGTAACCTGGCAACGAAGAGGAGAGTGATGGGTTCAGGAGGCGATCCGCAGTGATCTGGATGATAGTTCATAATGTTTTTTAGCATGTTAGCGGTTAGCGTTGTTCTGCTGGAAGGCGCGAGACTACTTCCTGGTCACATGGTTCCCTCTGTTCTAGTTGTTCTAGTTGAGTTAAAAGCTTTCACCTTCCACCTCTCCCGTTTCCTCCCCCAGCTGCGGCATCGTCAGGAGGCCGAGCGCCAGCGCCTGGCTGAGGAGGAGCAGTTGAGGAACCAGATGACGGCACGGCGGGCGAAGGTGGAGGCGGAGCGGAAGCACCAGGAGCGGCTGGTGCACCTGGCGCAGCGGCAGGAGGAGCAGGAGCGGCAGGAGAAGGAGGAGGCGCGCAGGAAGAAGGAGCTGCTGGAGCGCATGGAGCGGCAGAAGGAGCAGCCAGTGGACCACTCCGACATGGTCGACCGCATGTTCGGCTTCCTGGGTCACATAGGGCCGCTGCCCAACCAGGACGGACGAGCACCGGCCGGCTTCGAGGTGAGGCTCGATGGGAAATGTAGTCCAACGGAGACATTTTAGAATCCTGTTATCTTCCTTTTCCAAGTATAGCTAAAGGTTTGGTTAGCATTAGCGTTCACCTGTAGACGGAGCTAAAACAACAGCAGCAGGAAGTGAACCTTTAGATAAGATACTGACAAATTTCGGTTCGCTGGCGTTAGGTATGCTAACATGCTAACAAACACCTTGCTTCCATGTTTAGCACATACAATAATTTAATTGAATACTTCTTCAACTGCTACGTGTTTTTTGGCTAGTCTGGTCACTAGCTGCTGCATGTTCGTTGGCTAGTTGCTAACTGATACATGTTCGTTGGCTAGTCGCTAACTGCTATGTGTTCTTTTCAGATTAACTCCATCTTGTGTTTTTTCATCTTTCAGGACCTGGAAAAAGTTCCTCAAGGTAAAGAAGTTGAAGAGGAGGTGCTGAGTGAAGCTCCGCCCCTACCCGACGAGGACGATGAAGATTTGTCGGAGTATAAGTTCTCTAAGTTTGCAGCCACATACTTCCAGGGCGTTTCCACTCACAGCTACATCAGGCGGCCGCTAAAACAACCGCTGCTGTTTCACGAAGATGAAGGAGACCAGCTGGTGAGAACCGACTGAAGGGACCATGTTCTTACTGTCCTGCACCTCTAAACACCTCATCTACTCCCCCAGGCGGCGCTAGCGGTCTGGATCACCGTGTTGAGGTTCATGGGAGACCTCCCAGAGCCCAAGTGTCCACTGGTCATCCATGACGGCAGCGAAAAGATCCCTGTCATGACAAAGATCTACGAAACCCTCGGCAAGAGGACCTACAAGAGGGAGTTACAGGAGCTGCAGGTGGAGGACGAGGTGAGATGAAGAGGAGGAGGAGGAGTGACAGTCCGGTCGGTGGTGCCCAGCGAACATGAAGGGAGTAACTGACGCTTGTTTTCCAGGACGGTTCCATCGAAGGCCAGAAGAAGACCAGCGTCCGACATAAACTAGTGTCTCTGACTCTGAAGAGGAAATCCAAGATCACAGAGGAGGTGGGGTTCCATCCAGTCTGGTGTTAGATGTAGGATATTTGTTCCTGAAATGCATCCTGGGAGTCCCATCAGTGTTGGACTGACTCAGGCCAAGTACATGGGTTCACTCAGGTCCTCTTCCAAATATAGAGTTTGTGATGAAGCCATAAACTTTGACCCAACATCAACGTCTAGACCAGTGAGGTCTACCCTGAACCATCAGATGGTCTTGATCTTCTACCAGGATGGAGATGAGATTTGATTAGTAGATGAGAAGTTAATGTTCTGGGGCAGCATGGTGGCAGTGGGTAGCGCTGGGTAGTTTGTACCCGTGTCTGCGGGGTTCTCTTTTGGTTCTCCAGCTTCCTCCCACCTCCAGAAGCATCAGCTGAGGTGAAGTGGTTGCTGCAAATTGTCAGTAAGTGTGATTATGACTGTCTCTTTGTGGCCCAGTCTCATTGGGGGGGAACCCCGCAACATCTGGTTGATGGAGCAAACTGACCCACTACGTTTTGGTTGCAGGTGACCCGGCGGTTGACAGACGTGGACTACAGCCTTCAGGGGAACAGCATG
Source organism: Antennarius maculatus (assembly GCA_013358685.1). Classification (NCBI taxonomy): domain Eukaryota; kingdom Metazoa; phylum Chordata; class Actinopteri; order Lophiiformes; family Antennariidae; genus Antennarius; species Antennarius maculatus. Next base: position 398,966 of record CM023617.1, read on the forward strand.
CTGGAAGACCGACCCACCTCCAACCTGGAGAAACTTCACTTCATTATTGGCAATGGAATCTTACGGCCCGCCCTCAGGTGAGCTCTCGTTTCCTGTCAGAATCTGAACCATCCTGTCACCAAGTCCAGACAAGAAAGCAAGACTGTTGGTGGTTCTGGTCTGAGTCCAAACTGTTAAAGGAAAGACTTTCAACTCAGAAAAATAAATCCACAGGAACAGGAGCCAGGATAAGAACAGGTCTAACCCAAACTCCAGCCCAGAAGATGGTAGCACTGCACCTTAGAGACTGGATGGACTGGACTGGGTCTCTGGTTGCAGTTGAAACCATTGATCTCATGTGGTTCTGAATCTTCTGCTTTCAGGGATGAGATCTACTGTCAAATCTGCAAACAATTGACTCAGAACCCATCCAAGAGCAGCCACGCCCGCGGGTGGATCCTACTGTCCCTTTGCGTCGGCTGCTTCGCCCCTTCAGAGAAGTTCCTCAAGGTGAGGAGATGCACCGTTGCCTCGTCTTTGTGTCGGTTCTGGTAACCACTGGGTCGTGTTTGCTCCTCAGCATTTGAGGATGTTCTTGAACAACGGTCCTCCTGGTTACGCGCCGTATTGTGAGGAACGGTTGAGGAGAACGTTTGTGAACCGCACCAGAACGCAGCCGCCATCCTGGTTGGAGCTACAGGTGCTGAACCTGCTGCTGGTTGATTGATGATTCTCTCTAGAACATTTAATAAACATGATGTAAACATTTCGACCTTCAGGCCACCAAATCCAAGAAGCCCATCATGCTCCCAGTAACATTCATGGATGGAACCACCAAGACACTGCTGGCGGACTCGGCCACCACTGCCAGTGAGCTCTGCAACGCCCTGGCGGACAAAATCGACTTGAAGGACCGCTTTGGTTTCTCGCTGTACATTGCCCTATTCGACAAGGTGAACCTCGGGTTCTGACCAGTTCTTCAGGAATAGGACGGCATCATTGACAGGCGTTCACTTCTCCAGGTGTCGTCGCTAGGCAGTGGCAGTGACCATGTGATGGACGCCGTCTCCCAATGCGAGCAGTACGCCAAGGAGCAAGGCGCCCAGGAGCGCAACGCCCCCTGGAGGCTGTTCTTCAGGAAGGAGATCTTCAACCCCTGGCACAAGCCCACCGACGACTACGTGGCCACCAACCTCATCTACCAGCAGATCGTCAGGGGGGTGAAGTTTGGGGAGTACCGCTGTGAGAGGGTGAGATGCTTCTGGGGGGCAACAGGAAGTTGAAAGGACAGGACTTCCTTCCGGGGTCAACAAGAGCAAGAGTTCTATTGGTGTCGCTCATCACGATAGATAGATAGATGGATAGATAGACAGACTATATTGATCCCAAACTTGTTTTTTCACATGACTAGTCGGTTTAGTTTTGTCATGAATGTGATGTGATGTGCTAACGCTAGTAAAAAGGCTAAGCTAGCATCATCAACACAGTGAAAAAAATCCATCCTATCCCCAATAACCTTTACAACAGGCTAACAGAAAACACCAAAACATTGATGATGGTCTTGAAGCTCTCATGTCAGGTGGAACGTTAGCTGCAGATATGCTAATGTTAGCGACAGGATAGCAGTGGCTGTAGGTTTCTCCTGATAGTCTCGTGCTGTGAAGGAGGAGGACCTGGCAGAGTTGGCCTCTCAGCAGTACTACGTGGACTACGGCTCGGAGGTCCTACAGGACCGCCTGCTCAGCCTGATCCCGTCCTACATCCCCGACCGAGAAATCACCTCCACCAACACGCCCGAGTGGTGGCTGCAGCTCATCGTTAGCGCCCACAAAAAGGTAGCATTGTCCTGCAGCATCCAACCACACATGTGTAGGACAGTTACAGTAGAACCTACTGTAGAACCTATGGTGGTACCTATACAAGTTTAATCCTGATTCTTCCACCAACTAGCGGCAGTATCATGAAGCTCGTATTTTGAACAAAAATATGGACTGAGCGACGGCTTGTATCTTGGGGTACTACTGTCCTCCTGTAGGTATCATTTCATCCGTAGAGGGGTAACTAACTACAACCTCCTATGCAGGGATTACACACCAGGAGGAGGCTGAACACACAGCGGGTGAAGGAGGACGTGGTGGATTTTGCCCGTTTAAAGTGGCCTTTACTTTTCTCACGCTTCTACGAGGCCTTCAAGTTCTCCGGTTGGTACCTCTACCAGTTGTAAGACGTTTTCCTCTTACCGACATGCAGGTATCACTGTAGGGTTTCATGACACTGTGTCCACAGGACCCAGCCTGCCAAAGAATGACGTGATTGTTGCAGTGAACTGGACCGGGGTCTATTTTGTGGATGAGCAGGAGCAGGTCCTTCTGGAGCTCTCGTTCCCAGAGATAACTGCGGTGTCCAGCAGTAGGTATGGAGACACCTGAAGGACAGACAAACTAAACTCTGCCTTCATCAGTATGGGAAGGAATTCAGTTCATGCCAAAGAGTATTGTTCTGCCTCGCAGCAGGAGGTTTCTCCAAAGGGGATCTTGCCCACTAATCGACTATCTTTTCTTCATGTCATTGTAACGTCCCAGAGGGGGTAAACTCCAGGGTCAGAGTTTCACCTTGGCCACCATCAAGGGGGATGAGTACACCTTCACCTCCAACAATGCTGAGGACATCCGTGATCTGGTGGTCTCCTTCCTCGAGGGCCTGAGGAAGAGGTCCAAGTACGTGGTTGGACTGCTGGACTGTCCCAACCCTGGTAAGACCCACAGATACCCACATAGAAGACTTTAACTGGTTAAAATGGTGCTCTGGCAGCTGGACCTGAATTTCTGTCTTCATATTTTGCCTGACAGCAACCTCAGATTCCACATTCCTGAGTTTCTCCAAAGGGGATCTGATCGTCCTGGATGAACACGATGGAGAACATGTCATGAACTCTGGGTGGGCACATGGCATCAACGACAGGACCAAACAGAGAGGAGACTTCCCTGCTGACTGTGTCTATGTGCTGCCGACTATCACCAGACCACAGTACGACTTGGTGGTGAGTGGCCCACAGATGGTTGACTAGAGACTAGACCAGAGTGGACCATGAACCAGGACCTGAAGAACATTTTTTGTAAAGCCAACAGACAATGATTTCCTTTCCGATCTCTTTCCCATCAGGCCTTGGTGACGATGACTCCTGATCAGAGGAGAGAATCAGTCACTTTGTCACTGATCAATCGCGCTGATCAAGACAAGACAAAAGCCTACACCCTGGAGGAGTTCTCCTACGACTACTTTAGGTGAGTCCCCTGATTTCCTACGTGTGGATCAATCGTTTCAGAGCTACCGATCTTATCTGTGTATGTATCAATGGTTTCAGGCCTCCTCCTAAAAGCACTCTGGGTCGGGTGATGATGACGAAGTCCAGAGGGAAGGAGCGTCTATGGAGCTGCAGCAGGGAAGTGCTCAAACAGCCTCTGCTCAAGAAGGTCCAGGTCCACGAGGAGCTGGCCCAAGAGGCCTGCCTGGCCTTCATGGATATCCTTCAAATGATTTTCTGTTGATTGTCTCGTTGTGTGTGGAGAGTATGAGATTGACTTCCTCAGACCTACCACAGGTTCACCTGTTGCGTGTCCTTAATGTGCTGCTCACCCGTGATGAGGTACATGGGCGACTATCCATGCAAACGTGTGCGATCGGTCAATGAGCTCACCGACCAGATCTTTGAAGGAGCGCTGAAGGCCGAACCGCTGAAAGACGAGATCTTTTGTCAGATCCTCAAACAGATCACTGAAAACCACATCAAGTGGGTCCACACACACACACACACACACACACACACACACACACACACACACACACACACACACACACACACACACACACACACTCTGACGCTGTCTGTCTGTAGGTACAGTGAGGAGAAGGGCTGGGAGCTTCTCTGGCTCTGCACTGGTTTGTTTCCTCCCAGTAACGTCCTGCTGCCTCACGTCCAGAAGTTCCTTCAGGCCAAGAAGCACTACCCCCTGGCCCCCGACTGCATGCAGCGGCTGCAGAAAGCATTACGGTAACCCTCTGACGGCTCTGTCTGCTGCACTGACCCCTGACCTCTGTCATGACATTATGTGATCTGTTGTAGGAGCGGGTGCAGGAAGTACCCTCCTCACCTGGTGGAGGTGGAGGCCATCCAGCACAAGACCACCCAGATCTTCCACAAGGTTTACTTCCCCGATGACTCAGACGAGGTCAGTGACGACCAATCAGATAACACCTGCACAACCCTACAGGTAACACCTGCTCAGGTTGATAGTGGGTGTGGTTGTTTCTCAGGTGTTTGAGGTGGAGTCTAGCACCAAAGCTAAAGACTTCTGTCACAACATTTCTGGACGTCTGCTGCTCAAATCCTCAGAGGGCTTCAGTCTGTTCGTGAAGATCACTGACAAGGTAAAGAACCAATCACAGTCTAGCAATAACCTGTGTAGTCCAGTAAACACCTGTGTAGTCCAGGTGGGGCTCAGGTGCTGCACACAGGTGACCTCTGCATGTGCACAGGTGATCAGCGTCCCTGATGGAGACTTCTTCTTCGACTTCGTCAGACACCTGACCGACTGGATCAAGAAAGCCAGACATGGGAAAGACGGTAGGACTAACAGATGGTAGGACTAACAGACGGTAGGACTAATAGATAGTAGGACTAACAGACGGTAGGACTAACAGATGGTAGGACTAACAGACGGTAGGACTAATAGATAGTAGGACTAACAGAAGGTAGGACTAATAGATGGTAGGACTAACAGACGGTAGGACTAATAGATGGTAGGACTAACAGACGGTAGGACTAATAGATAGTAGGACTAACAGACGGTAGGACTAATAGATGGTAGGACTAACAGACGGTAGGACTAACAGACGGTAGGACTAATAGACGGTAGGACTAATAGATGGTAGAACTAACAGACGGTAGGACTAACAGACGGTAGGACTAATAGATGGTAGGACTAATAGATAGTAGGACTAACAGACGGTAGGACTAATAGATAGTAGGACTAACAGACGGTAGGACTAATAGATAGTAGGACTAACAGACGGTAGGACTAATAGATGGTAGGACTAACAGACGGTAGGACTAACAGATGGTAGGACTAATAGATGGTAGGACTAACAGACGGTAGGACTAACAGATGGTAGGACTAATCGGCTTTTCTCTGTTGGGTCCTCCCTGATGGACCTTCATCCTCTTCGTCACCTGTGTCTCCAGGTGTGGTGCCTTCACTGACCTACCAGGTGTTCTTCATGAAGAAGCTGTGGACCAACACAGTGCCAGGAAAAGACTCCATGGCCGACTCCATCTTCCATTATTACCAGGTGAGTTTCACTGGAACTGGAAGAGAAGATTCTTATCTGCAGTGGAAATATTAAAATACTAAATACTGATCAATACAAACACCTGCGTGGTCCAGTAAACACCTGTGTAGTCCACATGTAAACAGGTAAACAAGTAAACATCAGCTGGACAGGAAGTCGTGTCTTGACCGCTTGTCCCCGCCCTTCAGGAGCTGCCTAAATACCTGCGGGGCTACCACACGTGTTTGAGGGAGGAGACCCACCAGCTGGCGGCTCTGATCTACAGGGTGAAGTTCGACGAAGACAAGTCTCACTTCAACAACTTGTCCAAGATCCTGAAGGAGCTGGTCCCCCAAGACCAGATCAGGCTGCAGTCCCCCGATGACTGGAGGAGGGTGAGTCCGCCGCCGCAGTCCTAAGGTCTGCTGCTAGGTCGTGACCCTGACAATTAATCAATACGTGATTGTGATCAGTCATTGATCGTCTCTCTACAGGCCATTGTGTCCACGTTCAACAAACACTCAGGAAAGAGTCAAGAAGATGCCAAACTCTGCTTCCTGAAGATCCTCTACAAATGGCCCACATTTGGCTCCGCCTTCTTTGAGGTCAAGGTAAATGCCTGAGATAAAAGTTAAAGTACTCAGTTACTCTCCAACAGTCGGTTTAAATGTCTGTTCTTTTCTCTTCAGCAAACAACTGATCCCAATTACCCAGAAATCCTCCTGATCGCCATCAATAAACACGGAGTCAGTCTCATCGACCCAAAGTCCAAGGTGAGTCAGTGGACAGGTACAAGTCTGGATTGGACACGCCCACCCGATGGTTGACTGCGGTCCGAGTCAGCGTTTTTTTTTTTTAATATAAACGGTTTAGAACACCTTATGGAACGGTGGGGGTCACGAGTCTTTGGGGGGGTGTTGACTCTGGGTGTGGTTTCTCCTGCAGGGCATCCTCACCACTCACCCCTTCACCAAGATCTCCAACTGGAGCAGCGGGAACACCTATTTCCACCTGACCATCGGGAACCTGGTCCGAGGCAGCAAGCTGCTGTGTGAAACGTCTCTGGTGAGAACCCCCTCAGCCAATCAGAAATCTCTCCGCTTCCAGTTCCCCCAGAGAGCAGGTGGACGTTCATGATGTGAATATTGATTTGACGTGTCTGACCTTTCACCTCAGGGCTACAAAATGGACGACCTCCTGACCTCCTACATCAGCCAGATGCTGACCACCATGACCAAGCAGAGAACGTCTCGGGGCAACAAGTGAGCAGACGACTGGAAACTCATCAATTCAGGCCGATCGATCAATCAATTAATGCTGCATTCACATATTTTACCCGCTGATGTTGGATTTTCTGGTCTTGAATCTTGGTTGGGACCAACGTTGGATCCAGATCATGTGACAAATGGAACTAGAGGACTATGTTGTTTGTTGTAATGGAAGCCAGCTGATTGGTGGATAACGGTGACGTTGCCATGCCAACGTATTTCACTCCTGTCCTTCCGTGTGGCGCTGTCTTAACTCACATAAAGCCTTTGGATGTGTCTCAGGTCCAGCATCAGTGTGAACCCAACAGAACCTCTGATCGCTCGATCAACCTGATCCGATGATCAGAGTGTGTCATGTGACCACAAACCCTAAAACTCAAATGTTCATTTGTTTGCGGCCAACTAGCATCAATTCAGACCACCCTTCACTCAGTCCGTTCAGCTTGAATTGTTGACAAATTTAACGAAATATCGTGAATCATTAAAGTTCAGTTATTTTAAATTTTTCAATTATTACCTTTATTTTGCTGCAGTGAGTCCACCTGTCCTCTTAGAACTCTATAAGAATAATTCACGCACTTGTTTCCATTCATACTGTTTTCACATTGCCATCCTCTGTACTGTTGGGTCTCATGAATACATTTCAACACACTTTAACACCTTGTAGCTCAAACTGTTCATTACAGAAAGACCATAGCTCAATTATTTGAATAAATTAATAAATAAAACTCTGATGCAGTTAAACATGTCGTTTATCCACTAAAATCAATTCATAATTAAATTTAAAAACCTACCTCTGTATAATTAAAAACTGATGCGGTCTGGCGTTTTATTTTGCAACAACCGGAAGTGCATTTTATTCTGGCGGGCTTGACGCTCGTGAGGAAAAGATGGCTGCTTCGGCGGCAATGGCGAGTTGTTCTCCTGGTTTGTGTCCAAATTACGCGGTGATTTGTTCCTTCCTGGAGCGCTACGGAGCCCTGCTGGACCTGCCGGAGCTCACCTTCCCGCAGCTGGAGCGGTATCTGCGGGACACGTCGTCAGGTTGGTCCGGGGGGGGGCGCTGCTAGCGGGGGGAGGCACTTCTCCATAGCGTTCACCAGGATGCTAGCGCTAGCATGCTAGCGGCTAGGTTAGCTAGCCGTGTGTTATTGTGTGGTTTTCTAACCTCCTGGTTTATTTAAATGCGAACCCACCGCGACCCGGAGCCGCCGTTCGAAGCGGGAAACGCGTGTATGTTTCATTTATCGATTATCGGGTATCGATCCGGACGGACCGCTCCGTTTTTTCTCCCACTTTGGAGCGTTTGAATCGGGCTGGTTTTTTCCAGCAGTCTTTATCTGCTGTGGTAACGTAACTCGTCACAAACATAGCGGAGATGAGAGCTGGTCGCGGGGTTACCGGGGCCTCGGGGGTCGCGGGGGGTCCACGCAGCGCGGCGTGGGCTGCACTAGACCCGCGGCGGACGGGTGGTTGTCAGCGACGGACTCGGAATTGTGCACTTTATTCACTGTTTAGTGTTTTGTGAGGTTGGAGCAGCTTCTGTTAACGAACCGTAGAGAGACACAACTTCCGGTGGTGCCTTCAAAATAAAGCTCGATTTGTCGTTTGACGCTGATTTGCTGGTGGATAAATAATTAAAATATGTTCTTTTTTGTGTTATGATCACGTGTTTACATGATGAGTCAACTTGTTTGTTTGTTTATTTATGTAGTTCCAGATAGCTGACTTTACACTAGCTCACTGTTGTTGTGTTTACAACCATCCATGAAGGAATTAAAACGTGTTAGTTTATTTTTGTGGTCAAACAAACATCATTGTGGAATCACAAACAGTGGAATTATGCTTAAAAATCGGTCCTTTTTAAGATAGAAAAACTAGAATTATTCTTTTCAAAAAGAAATATCGAAGAAAAAAGTATCTTTAAAAATGTCCGAAGATGGGTGGATGGATGATGGACGGATGTGGCAGCAGAGGATGAGGAACATTATCATTCACTCGTTTTTGCGTTGTTGCATTGTTTGTTTACCTCGATGTGAAGTAAACGACGACCTGACTGATGTTGGTCGTTGTTGTCCTTCTAGTCTTTTGCTGAACGTGTTCCGTTTATGGATCGAAGTCGTGATTGGACGATGTGACCTGACGGGGGGTGAGGGGTGTATTAGCAATGCTAGCTAGAGATCAATGTTAGCTGGAGATGTCTCGTTCAGGGTTATTACTGCACGTTCTTGTTTACCAGTAAGCACCAAGCAAACAGCTCCAGTGGTTCCAGTGATGCTGGAGAGAACATCAGCAGACAGCAGCATCAGGTGTTCTGAAAACATGGAAAAGAACGCTTTTCTTTTTTTTTCTTGTCCTTCTCATTACTCCTTGTTTTCTTACACTTTGAATCTCCTCCCTTGCATCCTTCCTCTTACCTTTTCCTCTTGCATTCTCCATCTCTTCCTCCCTGATCTTATTGGTCGATCACAAACCAGCTGGACAGGTGCAGATAGAATCAACTGGTCTAAATCTACAAACATGGTCGTTGGTTGACGTTCAGCTGTAGCTTGATTAAACTTTTTCTTCGTCTCCTCAGTTCCGAAGCTGCTCGTCGATCTTCACGTAAAGCTGCTGAGAAAGATCGGAAAATCAGTGTCAGCAGACAGATGGGAGAAATACCTCGTCAAGGTAACCTTTGACCTTTCACACTCATTCATTCATGACGCACCATGTACAGCTGAACAAGAGGGGCTGCTGGTTTGTCCTGTGGTTTTAACTGGTGCATAGATAGTCCTCAACCTACGAACACAACTAGTTCTGAGAAGTTGCTTGTAAGTTGAATTGTTCGTAATTTGATGCAGGATGATAGTTGGATATGGTGAAGCATGTTTGTTCATATGTTGAGGACTAGTTGTATTTTCTAGTGGTGCTTCCTGTCTGATAGAAACTGTCATGAGATGAAATGTACTAAACGTAGTTCCAGCCTCGGAGCTAATGAGGACAATCTCTCTCATCACAGCATCATACAATCCAGACAATGACCAATCAAGACATCCCTCCAGTCTGCGCTGGGAGGAGGAAGTGATGTGCTGATTTCTGATTGTCCTTTCAGGTCTGCCAGGAGTTCAACACAACGTGGGCATGGGAACTGGAACAGAAAGGCTACAAGGAGATGCAGACGGAGTGCAAGGCGGCCATCCTGAAAGTAAAAACACCGTCGACGTCGTCCCGTCTGATTTCTAGTCTTGTTTTCTTGGTATTTTGTTTTAAAGATCATAAAGTTTCAGGGTTTACTTTTCCTCTGAAGATGTTAGCTTCGGATGCTATGCCGTTCACCTTTATTGCTTATCGATTTCCTCTTCCTCTAGTATCTGTGTGAGTGTCAGTTTGACGAAAACGTCAAGTTCAAAACGGCCATTAATGAGGAGGACCCGGATAAGATGCGTCTGCAGCCAATTGGCCGAGACAAAGATGGGCAGATGTACTGGTTCCAACTGGACCAGGACGACAACGTTCGTGTCTACGTGGAAGAGCAGGACGACCTGGACGGCTCGTCATGGAAGTGCATCGTCAGGTAAGTGGTTCTGAAGGAACACCAGATGAACCGGGTAACACCGGGGTAACTTACCACAACTGGACCTCCTGTGTTCCTGTAGAGACCGGAATGACTTGGCTGAGGTCGTGGCTCTGCTGAAGACGCAGATCGATCCGGAGCTGCTAAAGAAGGAACCCAAACCCGATGGCGAAGAAGACAAAGAGAAAAAAGAAGGTAAAGACGTTTGGAGTCTGTGTCACAAAAGGAATCTCCAATGCTAAGCTAAGTCTGTTTGTGTCCATCACCAGTAGGACAGCATGATATGTCAAAGCAGCTAGTAGCATTTAGTGGCTAACAAAAAGAAGAAGGCAACGTCATGAGATTGGAGATGGCATGAGGAGCTCGACCGTCACCAGAAGAAACTCCAGAAGACTTATGAGTTCATTGTTGTAGAGATTCTTGGCTGGGTGTTGCTTCATGTTCTGGGGTACCTCTGGTAGTCCATCATGGAGGCACCACAGGTGGAACCGAAGCTGCGGTTGTGGTCACCTCCAAATGTCAGCCCCAGTGAAGGTGCAGGCCTTAGTCGGCTATCTCGTTTGGCGACTCAAGTTGTGCGTTTTGGACCAACGTGGACCCTTCTTCTCATCTTCTGCAGGAGGGTCCGTCTTTTTAACATGACTGCCTACTTTCCATGACCAGTGTTACAAGCTCCCAAGTTCCTACCGACCCTGATTTGCACCTGACTATACCTTCTGCTTGTGCTGCTGCCTCTGGTGCGGCAGCACAAGCAGCACCAGAACTTCCATTCCAGTTTTGTGCAATTTTTCGTCCTCGGACTTCCTGGGGGTCTTCATTAATCTGGTCTTGACATTTTTGTACTCCTCACCATCAGATCTCCCCAAGCCTTCGCCTGCTTGGTGTTATTTTGGTTTCCCAACTAATTGTCGTACTGCCCTCTCGAGGTTCTTGATTGGGTTCCACATCATCTATGGTTTGGGTTTTCAGCACACCGAAATGGACTGGCAGTTTCTGGTCTCATGCTGGTGCTTCCTCCAGTGTTGTTAAAGGTCCGTCTGGATTGGATGGTTGTGATCGGTAGACCATCTATGAGTCATTTGTAAGGCGCCGGTTTCACACCAGCTGGTGTGCTATCCCAAAATGATTTAAATGTTATTTTAAGTTGAAATGGTTCCAGATTGTCTCCATCACTGACTTTGATGTTAACTTTACGTTGCAGGTGATGGTAAAAAGTCGGAGGACACCTCAGATGAAGACAGCAGAGACCAAGAAAAGCCTGTGTGTCCAGTCTCACCAAAGACAGAGAATCATGATGAAGACTCTGAGCACAAATCACTGAACAATATCATTGAGGAGGAAAAGTCTTCAGATCTGAGTGTCGAAACGAAACCACCCAATATCAAAGAGGAGCCGTCAGAGGTCTCTGGGTTTCCAACGGCAACGAGCGAACCCTCCGAGACGAAATGTCAGTCCGTAAAGACGGAACAAGGTGAGGATGCCAAGAAGAGCGGCGTGGAAGAGATTCAGCAGGCGGTGAAAAACAGCCAGCATTCCAAAATTCCTCTTAAAAAAAGAGGAATGAAGTTCACTGAGGACTTTGATAAGAGCAGCAGCATTAAGGTACCAAACACTCCTGTGTGTCCGGCCAAAGAGACTCTGAAGACCAACCCAGAACACATGACAACAACTTTGAACGATCACGTCAATGGAGAAGCTCGTCTGTCGTCGGAACCAGAGCTCCAGAGCGATCCCTGCGAGTCTGTAAAAGAGCAGACGAAGAAGGCTGAAGGTAAATCTGGAGAAAGCAAGACGCCGTCGACAGATGACGACAGAGAGACACATACAAAAGATGGATATCCAAGCGCAAAAGAGGCTACATCAACAAGGAAAGAAGAACCTCCAGGTTTACCTGAAGATGCAACAAATCCACCTGATGAGTTGTCCAGTCAGGAAGAGCAAGAAAAAATAAAGCAGTCAAAACCGTCAGATGAGAAAAGTATCGGCGACGAGAAAATGGAGACTGATGAGTCAGAGAAAAATGAGTCTCCAAAAGATTCAGAGGTGAAATCAACAGTTGGAGATGACTCCAGATCGAGTCTGACCAGAGAAGACAAGACAGACCCAAAGCAAAACACAGAGTCTGGAAGAGTCAGTCAAACGTCAGACAAGTCAGCGATGGAGAAACCAGAAGAAATGGAGGGGGTGGAGCCTTGTGTTGGTAAAACACATTTGTGTAAATCAGCAGAGGAGAAGGATCTGAATAGGACTCCAGAGAAAACCTCAGACAAGCAACCGATCAACTGTGAGGACAGAACGATAGACAATAGAAAAGTTAGGGGCTCTACACCCGAAGCGATGGAGGTAGGAGTGGCCACCAAACACGTCCTGTCGCTGCCACAAGAAGGGAAAGCTGAGTTGAAGTCCGCTGCGCAGATGACATATGAACCAGAACAGGAACCTTCCAGTCAGGTCCAGAAGACAGATTTCTCCGACAAAGCCTACAAAGGTCCAGACGCCGAAAAGAAGTCAGAGCAAGAGCTGAAAACAAAGGAGGCAGAGTGTCCGACGACGATGGAGAGCAGAAACAATCCAGATGAGGAAAACAAAGAGGCAGACAATGAAAAGTTAAACAATCACTGCAAGGAATGCCCAGAAGACCAGACAACAAGGGTCGAAGAGAACATCTCCAGAACCGACCAGAAACATTCTCACAGCGAGACCGCCACCAAGACAGAGGAGCATGGGCACCAAAACGTGATCACAGAGGCATCAGTAGGACGCCCCCCATGCAAGGAACCAGCTAAAGAGGGTCCACCAAGAAAAGAACTATCTAAAGAAGGTCCCCCAAGCAAAGAACCAGCTGAAGAAGGTCCCCGAAGCAAAGAACCAGCTAAAGAAGGTCCCCCGAGCAAAGAACCAGCTGAAGAAGGTCCCCGAAGCAAAGAACCAGCTAAAGAAGGTCCCCCGAGCAAAAAAACAGCTGAAGAGGGTTCCCCAAGCCAAGAACCATTTGAAGACAGTCCCCCAAGAAAATATCCAGCAGCAAAGGACTCCCCAAGCAAAGAACCAGTAGAAAAGGGCCCCCCAAGCAAAGAACTGACAGAAAAGGACTCCCCAAGAAAAGAACCAGCAAAAGAGGCCCTCTCAAACAAAGAACCAGTTGAAGAGAGTCCCCCTAGCAAAAAACCAGCAGAAGAGCCCCCCCAAGACAAAGAACCAGTAAAAAAGGACCCCCCAAGCAAAGAAACAGTAGAAAAGGACCCCCCAAGCAAAGAACCTAAAGAAAAGGACTCCCCAAGCAAAGAAACAGTCGAAAAGGACCCCTCAAGCAAAGAACCTAAAGAAAAGGACCCCCCAAGCAAAGAACCGAAAGAAAAGGACCCCCCAAGCAAAGAACCGAAAGAAAAGGACCCCCCAAGCAAAGAACCGAAAGAAAAGGACCCCCCAAGCAAAGAACCGAAAGACAAGGACCCCCCAAGCAAAGAACCGAAAGACAAGGACCCCCCAAGCAAAGAACAAAAAGAAAAGGACCCCCCAAGCAAAGAACTGAAAGAAAAGGACCCCCCAAGCAAAGAACCGAAAGAAAAGGACACCCCAAGCAAAGAAACAGTAGAAAAGGACACTCCAAACAAAGAACCGAAAGAAAAGGACCCCCCAAGCAAAGAACCGAAAGAAAAGGACCCCCCAAGCAAAGAAACAGTAGAAAAGGACACTCCAAGCAAAGAACGAAAAGAAAAGGACCCCACAAGCAAAGAACAAAAAGAAAAGGATCCCCCAAGCAAAGAACAAAAACAAAAGGATCCCCCAAGCAAAGAACTGAAAGAAAAGGACCCCCCAAGCAAAGAACCAATGGAAAAGGACACCCCAAGCAAAGAACTGAAAGAAAAGGACCCCCCAAGCAAAGAACCGATAGAAAAGGACGCCCCAAGTAAAGCACCGATAGAGAAGGACCCTCCAAGCAAAGAACCGATAGAAAAGGACACCCCAAGCAAAGAAACAGTAGAAAAGGACACCCCAAGCAAAGAAACAGTAGAAAAGGACCCCCCAAGCAAAGAACAAAAAGAAAAGGACCCCCCAAGCAAAGAACCGACAGAAAAGGACACCCCAAGCAAGGACCCAGGTCCCCATCCCACTCAAGAGGCGTCTGCAGCGCAGCAGGAAGTGCTGAATGGTGAAGACTCTGAGCAGAAACACGTCCGTCAGAAACTCAAACGTCCGTTCCATCGGAGGAGGGCTGAACTCCAGAGGGAGCGCCGGCTGGCCGACTCCGAGTCTGACAGCAACACCGGCAGGTCCCTGAGGAGGTCCCCCAGGATCTCCAGGCCCACGGCCAAAGTGGTCCAGATCCACGACAAGAAGGCCGAAAAGTCTGAGGTCACTCCGCCAGAAGAGAAGGAGAAGGACGAGGGCAAGGATGAGGAGAACGAAGAGGAAGAAGAGGAGGAGGAGGAAGAGGAGGGGCTTAAGACTGTCCAAAAGAACCAGAGAGAGAAGACCGACCCAAAGGCTCAGCCCAAATTGAAGGTAGGACCATCATTGGGTGGCACTGTTCACCTCTGCTAATGTCCAGATTAGTATTGGTACTAAAGTAGTAGTATAGTAGTAGTACAAGTAGTAGTGATACTAGTGTAGTAGTACAAGTAGTGGTGCTAGTATTAGTTATACTATTAGTAGTGGTAGTGTCACTAGTAGTACTACTAGTAATCGTACTAGTAATAGTAGTTGTAGTGGTACTGGCAGTAATATCTTAGTAGTACATGTAGTGCACTTCCTGATGCCGTCAGCCAATAGAATGCGAGTACGGTATCATATGACTGCCTGCCGAAAATCTGTGATGAGGTGAAGTTGCGCTTGTTGATGCGTGAGGGCGCACTGCACCTCAGTGTGTCCATCGTACCTAATTCAAGTACAGCGCCCTCTGTTGGAAAGGAGAATTACCGCTAGACTATCAACAGCCACGTTTGACCAATCGTTTCTCATTGTACGGATCATTAGTGGTTAAATTATTGATCAGGTGTGATCGGACTTCACCTCGTCTGCTTGCTGTCTTCATTTCAGGGGAGGAAGAGGCGAAAGGTCCGCTGGTCCAACACCAGATCACGCCGTAGAAAGAAAGGCTCTGAAGACGAGGAGGAGGACGACAACAGCGAGGAGGAGTCCAGCGAAGACGAGGAGACGGAGGAAGAGGACGACAGTGACGAGGATTACAAGGTGGAGCGGCGCCGGAAGAGGCGGAGCCGCCACCAGGAGAGGCGGAGCTCCGACTCGTCCACGTCCTCGGACGACGACCTCCCTCCGAACGACGACCCCTGCAAACACTGCGGTCTTCCAAACCACCCTGAGCTGGTGGGTTCTGGTCCGACCCGGATGAATATCAAACCTGTAATAGTTGATCGATGTGCTGATGGAGACGATCGATCTGATTGGTTCATCTGCAGATCTTACTGTGTGACTCGTGTGACAGCGGGTACCACACGGCCTGCCTGAGACCCCCCCTCATGATCATCCCTGATGGAGAATGGTTCTGTCCGCCCTGTCAGCACGTACGTACCCGTCTGACCGGCAGCCGTTAACGTGATGAAGGTGACGATGATGACGATGATGACGGTCCCACGTTTGGTTCCTCTCTGCAGAAGCAGCTCTGTGACCGGCTGGACGAGCAGCTGCAGAACCTGGACGCGTCCCTGAAGAAGAAGGAACGGGCTGAGAGGAGGTGAGAACCAGTTCTGATGAAGGTCTGGGTCAGAACCAGCAGCCAGAACCAGCAACCAGAACAGGAACCAGCAGCCAGAACCAGAACCAGCAGAAGGAAGTAGATGTTTAGATGAGGAAGTGTTGTCATCATCATTTCCTGTTTCCTCCAGGAAAGAGCGTCTCATCTACGTTGGAATCAGTGTTGAAAACATCATCACGCCCTCAGTAAGTACCCTCTGATTGGACGGTTAGAGGCTCACCTGTGATGTCAGCGTGTATTCTGATTGGACGGGTAGACTCTCACCTGTTGGTGTTCGCAGGTAGAGGAAGCAGAACCAAAACCTGAGATCATCAAAGAGAAGAAGGAAGTAAAGAAAAAGAAGAGTTGGGGTCGAAGGTCAACGAGAACCAAGAAATCCATCAGCTACAGGTGTGAACGGAGACGCTCAGCTTCGATGATGTCATCAGTCACCTGGTCAGTGACACCTTTTCCATGTCTGTTCTAGGTTCGACGAGTTTGACGAGGCGATCGAGGAGGCGATCGAGGAAGACATCAAAGAAGCAGAAGGGGGAGGTAAAGCCACGCCCTTTGGTCTGACCACGCCCACAAACGAAGCATCGCTGACTCGTCGTTTTTCCTCAGGAGCCGGGCGAGGGAAAGACATGGCCAACATCACCGGCCACAGGGGGAAGGACATGTCCACCATCCTCCAATCAGAGGAGGGCAGGGAGAATGGGCGTGTCCCGCAGCCCGCTGCCGGCCAGCGCAGGAAGAAGCGGCGGCGGCTCAACGACCTGGACAGTGACAGTACGGTGGACGAGGAGGAGAGCGAGGAAGAGTTCTGTCTCAGCGAGAGGTGGGAGGACGGAGGAGACACGCCGATGAAGAGCTGAACGGCACAAAGCTCACGTTTGTTTGTTTGTTTGTTTGTTTGTTTGTTTGTTTGTTTGTTTGTTTGTCGGTGTGTCTGCAGCTCGGAGGAGGACTTCCTGGTGTCGGATAACGCCACCGAGCCCGAAACCGAGGCCGAGTCCAACAACAGCGGCTACGGCAGCGACCGCCAACGGAACGACTCGCGCTCCCGGAAGTCCCTGCAGCAGAGGCGGAGCTCAAGGAAGAGGCGGAGACCGAGGGGCTACTCCGACGACGAAGAGGAGGAGACGGACGAGGAGGAAGACGAGGAAATAGGTGGGAGTTTGTCTGGAAGCTGCTTCAACGAGCCGCGTGACGCTGTGTTAACCATCGTGTGTGTGTGTGTGTGTGTGCAGTGACCGCCGGCTCCAGCGAGTTCAGTGACAGCGACCTGGACGTGAGTCGGCGGCGGTCAAGGCGGAGCCACAAGCGGGAGGTGAACTATCACGAGACGTCGGAGTCGGACGGGTCGCAGCCCGGAGCCAACAGACCCAAAGTGAACGCCCGCCGCCGCCGGGACAGCTCCGACAGCGAGGGTGAGACACGCCCCCGGCCCCGCCCACACAGACACCGCCACACACACCTGTGTTTCACCGCTCCTCCTCTTCCTCAGTGAGTTTCTCCGACGAAGACTCGGCGGACCGGCCGGCCAATCGGAGGCCGGACTCGTCGGAGGACGACACCCGGCAGCGGCGCAGGCGTCTGGCGCTGAAACGCCGGCGAGCGTCCGAAGACGACGACGACGACTCAGATGACGACTCGGACGACTCGTCGGAGGGCGACCGTCCCGTCCGCAAACGGGTCAACCGCATCGACTCGGACGACTCGGACGAGGAAGAGGAGCGGTCGAAGGAGACGAAGGCGGAGGAGGATCCAAAGGGAACCAACGCGGTGGAGCCGCCGCCCACCAACGGACAGAACGCCGTCAGCCGGCTGGCGGGACTCCCCCCGAATCTAGAACCTGCCAAGAACATGTGCGCCGCGCCGGCGGCGGCAGCGCCAAACGGCCTGGTGGGACAGGAAATGACGGCGCAGGAGGACGAGGAGGACGACCTGCTGGGCGTCACCGACCTGGTGGACTACGTCTGCAACAGTGAGGACCTGTAGGAAGGCCACGCCCCCGTGTGTGTGGCGTGTTCGTACCGACGCCGTCCCCCCCGCCGCCGCCAGAGGTCCCCGTGGAAACACACCGGAACCGGACTCCAGCTGGTTGGACCAGAACCATCCAGCTCCACTGCCAAAACCACGCCCCTCCATGTGACCTCATCCTGGCCCCGCCCCCCCGATCTGTGTACAGTCGTGATGCTGATCGGATCCGCCTCCGGAACGTTTGACAGTATTGATCAGAGAACATCGGTGCCAAACCCGGTACGTCCAGACAAGAAGTGGTTCTTCCCAGAACAACATGGCCGCTGCAGACCAGTGGAGTTTTATTGATCGAGTGCTGATCAGCTAATGTTTGCTTTGATAGCTGAAAATTTGGCTAACATTAGCTGCGCTAGCTTAAATTAGCTTCCATGTGCCACTAGAGTTAAAAGAACCCGTTAAACTAGAACCTTTTGTTGATCGGTAGATTGATCAGACAACACGGATTGATATCATCTGACAGGCTCCGCCTCCGTCAGTCGATGGCCGAAGTTTAAATAAGTTAAAAAAAGTCAGTCGTTCATTTGATTTATTCCAACTAGTTTGACCTGATTTATTTATTTGATATTTATTCCTGAAATATCAGCCAATCAATTGTCAGAAACATTTTTATTCTTGATCCAAAAGCAAAGCTGTAATAGATGTTAGCTTGTTAGCCCGTAAGCTTTAGCAATGCTGTCCAGCCACGTTTCCAGTATTAATGCTAAGCTAACGTCCGTCAGCCAGACGCGCGTTGAAAGACTTCGGCCGTGGGAATATTTATTAGCGGTCGGATGAACGCCGTTCAGAGCTGCCATCGGTAACCATGGAGACGCCTGTTTCCTGTATTAATATCTCCTGTCTTTAATCTTGTATTTTATCCGATCTATAACACTTAGTGTAAAGAACACTAAGCGTCCCGTCCTCCCCGCCTCCGGCTGGCGTTCTGAGGGAACCGTTCCCTGTAATTATGCTGTAATATATTCACAAACCTTTTTTTTTTAAGCGGCGGATGAAATCAGGTTCTATCGGGTTCTCCGGGGTTCTTTGTAATTGTTTTCTTCGGCACACTTTTTCTAAGAAAACCTGAAAACCCGACCACGTTTCCGAGGCGCGGCAGATTTATCGCGGAATGCCTTGTTAGCATGCGGCTAAAGGCGGGATCTGCGCCATAACTCAAAGCGAACGGTGTCGGATCGGAGTTGTAAGATATTTTGTAAATGTGTCGGCATGGAGGAACCTCTATTTATCACCACGTTTTGATACTGGACACTAAACCCGTTAGCTTCTAGATTAGCCGACGCTCGCCCGTTCTCCAGGTGGTTCTAGGGCGTCTCCCGCTTATGTAATAACCTGTCGCGAGGAAGAGGAAGGCGGGAGGTGGGAGCCAATGGCTGAAGTGTTACCGGTTTATTTACCTCATAGTGGGAGGAGCCAGCTGTATAGACGCTTCTCACCACTCGTCGTTTTGTTTCCTGACAGTTTAACTTCCTGTTATTTCTTATGGCTCTGATCTTGTACATTTGTTATAATAAAATGGGTTCAAATCCTCATCAGATTGTTTCCTGTCACGCCCCGCCCCCTGCCTTCCTCCTGATTGGTAGAACTCTGTTGCAACCAGAACGGAGTGGAATCTGAGGCGCTTTTGGAGCTCCGTCGTTTTCTTCTAGATTCTGGATCCTTGATTGAATCTGAGGGGCTTCAGGGTTCTAGTAGAACAGGAAGCAGAACCTCACCAAGCCCCGCCCCGTTCCAGAAAGACCTTCTGGTTCCTTCTCAAAACAGTTGGGTTTTCAAACAGAATTCAACACCAAGACAAGACGCACATGAAAACTTTATTTTGTGAGACGAAGAGTTCCAAAGGTCCGATCAGAACTGAAGAACCTCCGACCCGCGTCAGATGTTCTTTACCTACAGATGTTTGGTCGTTTGGATCCACGCAGTCGTGTTCTCCAAATGAAGGTTCAGTCCCAGTGGTGGCGCTTCCTGCTGGCAGCAGGAAGCAGGCCTGTCCAGTCAACTGGTCGTGTGTTCGATCTGTCAGAACCTGGTTTTGTGGGCTCCAGCGTGACCAATCGGTGTTGTTTGTGTGACTGGCTGGGCGGAGCTTAGCGTTGGTTGTTTTCTAAATGTTCCACGGTTGTTTGACATGTTTCAGTTCTGATGTTTGGTCTTGAACGTCCACCTGTTTGTTTCCGTTAGTCTCTCTTCACCGACCCGTCGGTTCCTTTCCGGTTCCGGTTCCTCTCCCGCCAGCGCTCGTACTTGCCTCGACTCTTCTTGTACCCAAACCGGGCGATGTCCACCATGAACACCCAGGCCAGGACGTACATGACGACCCCGCCCACCTTCATGACCCAGGTGGTCCTGGGCGACGCCAGCTCGCAGTAGAACATCAGGGTGCCGACGCCCACACGCACCGTGGCAAACAGGGAGATGAAGAGCAGGTCGACGGCGTCGCCCAGCAGGCCGTCGTACCGGCCCAGCCGGCGTAGGAACCAGCGCGCCTGCAGCAGCGGGTTGGTCAGCTCGCTGCCGAAGATCACGGCGCAGGTCTCGCATCCGGACACGCCCATCAGCAGCGCCAGCAGGATGCTGACGATGCTGGCGAGGTGGTGGCCCAGCATCACAGGACCCTCGCTGCGGTGCAGGACGCACCACGCCATGTCGAAGAGGAAGTAGCCGAGACAGACGGCGAGGGCGACAGTCTGGAGCGCCGTGTTCTCCGTTCCTGCAGGACAGGAAAGACGATGACATCACTGATGCTAGAAAGCGAGCAATTTGCTGA
The DNA here is from genome assembly GCA_013358685.1 of Antennarius maculatus. NCBI lineage: Eukaryota > Metazoa > Chordata > Actinopteri > Lophiiformes > Antennariidae > Antennarius > Antennarius maculatus. Next base: position 419,599 of record CM023617.1, read on the forward strand.
AGTTTGCGACTGACCTGCGTGGGTGAGCGGCCAGGGTCCGTCGATGAAGACGACGTAGGCTGTCAGCAGGACGATCAGGACGCCGTGGGACAGCGTGACTAGGCGACAGTTCCACTCAGGACCCCGCTGGAAGAAGCTCCAGCAGAACAGCAGGTAGAGACACAACCAGCCAATCAGGCTGCAGATCACCTCCACGACCGGCATGGTGGGACTGTAAAGGAGGAGCGAGGTAGATGATGGTCAGCCTGGACCCGGTACAGCCCCGGATCTAACCCAGAACCGCAGCGTTGTTCCAGACTAATACTGGTTTTACTGTCTGCTGACTCAGCAAAAATCACAGGTCAAAAGCACATTACTCGGGCAGCAAAGGGGATAAAAATGAGATGATGACCTTGAGAAAACTGTCATGGTCAAATTTCAACTTTTGTACACTCAGGAACCGGATAAGATAGAAAGACGAGGGAGAAGGCCAGTTTAAGACCATAGATCAAAGGTAGTGCTATGATCTAACTGTGCACTAGCTTTGACCATAGATCAAAGCTAGTGCATAGCTCTGACCTACCCTGAAAGGTCAAAGCTATGCACTTGTCAGGTACTACTTTCAGGGTACCCTGATCTACCCTTCGCGGGATGTTGCAGTCTCTGACTGCCTTGGTTCTTGTTTTTTATGTAACGGTCATCACTAACAAAATATTTACTGTAATTAGACTCTAAAAGAGTAGAAACAGAACTGATGGTTCTCCAGAAACATGTTGGTTCTGGAGAACAGTAATGAGGTTCTAAGCAGACTGATCGAGGGGGCGTTTGATCCTGTAGGTGAGTTAACGGGTGAAATAAGTTGCGTTGCTTTTAAATATGTGAAACTGAACTGGGTCCTCCACAACTTTGATGAAAAAACACAAGTTTTAAAAAATGAGCATTGATCTGGATCCATCCCAGAAAACCCTGACCTTCCGTCCTATGTGTGACCCCCCTTACCCCCACTGAGGTCACCCGGAGTCCACCATGTGGCGCTAACGATGCTCGTCGGTGCGGATGATCCTGAACAAACCATCCCGGTTTAAACACAAATGGGTCACATGACCACCCCGGACTGAACCCTACCTTCAGGCGTCCTGCAGGACATCAAACACGACTTTCATCCCAGGTTCTCCTGCAGGTCGGCTCCAACATGTTCACGTTGTCAGGAGGACGGAGGTCTGGACGGTCTGGGGAACCTGATCAGACCTGATCCTCTTAGAGGATTAGTGCTACTGCTAGGAGGCGTCTGCAGCTCAACGTAAAGACAGACCTCCATCGGACGATGTCTCACAACTCATCTCAGGTCCTGGTTCTGGTTCCAGGGGTCTTCATCCCTGTGGAACGTCATTTCCAAAAATCTGAGTTTAGACGGAGGAAGAGGAAGTGATTTAAATGTCTTCACGTCAATATTACCGGAGTCAAGCCTGTCTGTCTCCTTTCCCCCTCCGACAATGGTGATGTCACCCACTCCCCTGAGATGTCACCCACATGTGAAACCAGCCACACTCCAAAGCTAGACTGGGAATTCACCCAAACACCAGCAGGAAATCAAGTTAACAAGACAGTTTCTGTTATACCAGCTTCAGTACCTCAGTGTGGCCAGCAGGGGGCAGTGGTCACCTGGACATCTGATCAGCCTTACATCACAGAGCCCCACTGAGGAGGCTGATGATGAAGGTGATGAAGGAGCTCGTGAGAAGAGATCAGGTAACTCTCCTACACTTTTAAATATCTTAATTCTCAAATTAATTCTTAATGAAATTAAAATTAAATTATGTCTTGTACTGTTATGACCACTGTTACTACTAGTGTTCTAACTGCTGTTGCTACTAAAGAAGTATTAAATAATCCTGTATCACGCATCAGACCGCCTCCTACTCACACCTGATTGGTTGACAGATCAATAAATGTGGGCGGAGACATCAGCACTTGATCTCCTTTTATCCTGAAAAGGTTTCAGATCAGAGATCCTGGCAGGAGGCGGATCCACTCCAGATGTTTGGACTGTGAGAACATCCAGACGGGCTCCACAGAACGCCCACATCTCCTTATAAGGCGTTCACCAGAGAGCAGTGGGCGGGGCCAGGGCCAGGATGTTCTCACAGGATGTGATGGCTGGACGGCAGCTGGAGCCGTGAGATGAGAAGCGTCCCCTGAGCAGGCCGGTCTGGAGCTGCTGCCGCTCCATCTGATTGGTCGCTGATTGATCCGTGTGATTGGTTCTGGGGTATTGATCTGTGAGAGAGGATGTGAACCCAACGTGTTCAGGAGGAACCAGCAGAACCAGTCAGCAGGTGAACGTCCTGCCCAGCAGCATGCTGGTGTTGATAGTCTGTGTGGAACAGATTTCAGAGTAACGGACACGTCTGATTGGTCGATCGATTGGAGGTGAGTGATCTAAAGTTCCATATTTAACCTGTTAGATGTCAGTTAAGAACCATCTGACTGTTCTCCGCTCCGTCTCCATCGGTTCTCTCCTCGGTTCTGCGGGTTCCTCCTGTCGTGTTCCTTCAGAACAGTGTGGCTCAGACGTGAGCAGATGAGTCACCAGTAGAACATCTCGTAGGTTCTCTGAACGGCCTACGGATCCACCTGTAGAGTCATTGTTTACCAGTAGAACATCTCATAGGTTCTCTGAACGGCCTACGGATCCACCTGTAGAGTCATTGTTTACCAGTAGAACATCTCATAGGTTCTCTGAACGGCCTACGGATCCACCTGTAGAGTCATTGTTTCCCAGTAGAACCGGTTCTCCAGAGTTTCATGAGGTAGAAAAGAGAAACGTCACATCAAGAGAAAACCCCGTCGTGTCCCGACAGAAATAGACCAGAGACTTCCCTCTTCCTCTCATCAGCAGCTTCCTGCAGGCCGGGGGTTTCTACTGGAATGTACTGGGTTCTACTGGACTACTGGGCTCTATTGGAATTTACTGGGCTCTACTGGACTTTACTGGACTCTACTGTGCTCTACTGGACTCTACAGTAGAGTTCTACTGGACTCTACTGGGCTCTCATATATACCAGTGGTCTGTAACTGAATCCAACTGGTCTGTGCTGGGCTGTCTTGTCTCTAGCTGGACTCTACTGTGTTCTACTGGTCTCTGCTGGGTTATACTGGGTTCTACTGAGTTTTACTGGACTATACTAGGCTCTCATATGTACCAGTGGTCTCTAACTGGTCTCTTGTGAATCTAACTGGTTTGTGCTGGGCTGTCTTGTCTCTAGCTGGTCTCTACTGGGTTCTACTGGACCCCCCGGCAGCATCATGGTCTTGATCCGTCTCCTGCTGCCCCTGATGGTCAGCTGCAGCGTGGCGGCATCCGCCCGGCCCCCCCGACACCTCCCTCCATGCCGAGTGGTGAGTCGAGCAGGAGGCGAATTCCTGCCGTCAAACGAGTTTGTTTACTCTGGTTGCCAATAGAAACGGAGACAGAACATCCATCAGCTGATCTTTTATCTCCGGGCAGATGTTTATTAGCGTTAGCCGCTCTTAATGTTTAGACAGACAAACTTTATTTTGTTAAGTGACACAAAATATATTTGGGGTCTGTCTGGGGTCAGAGGTCATGGGGCAGGGACACATTAGTTGGAGTTCACCAAACATTTCTGGAGCTTCAGCTCCGGTTCACACCGGTGCGAACAACTCCACGTTTTAACGACCTGAATGTTGGAACCCTCCTGTTGTTCCTGAATAAACATTTCTGCATGCGAGCAGAGAGGAATGTGAGCTCCCACAAGAAGCTGAACGCACCCCGCCTCGGAGCGCCAGACCTTTAATGAGCTGTTTCTGGACGGGGGGTCTCTGGATGTATGGTTCCAATTAGAAACTGCACTTAGTCATACCTGACGGTCCGCGATTCAGGGACGGGAGGCGCGCGGCGCTTTGACCCGAGGTGTCTCCGCTCAGAGGGGAACACATCTGTTCCTGACGTCAGTGAATCGTTCTTTGGTTAATAATCAGATGAAAACGCTTCATAAAACTCTTTTTCTGTCGAGTTCTCGCTGATAAACCTCCGCGGACGGCGCCGCTGCCAAGAACATGCCGTAGATACCGACTCACCAAACCCCCACATGTGCTCCAAGTCTGGCTTGTGTCAGCCTGGCGGGACGCCGACATCATCAGACCTGTGTTTTTCTTGGTCCATAGGTCCAGATGGACGTGTTCTGCAGCGACCAGAGGCTCAGGAGCTCCCCGCTGAACCTGCCTCATGCCGTCCAAACGCTGGACCTCTCATACAACCAGGTGCAGAATCTCACTGAGGAAACGCTGGCGTACCGGACCAGCTTCCATCACCTCAACCTCCACGCCAACAAGATCCACTCTGTCCAGGCGGGACTCTTCAAGAACATGACGGACCTGAAGGTCCTCAATCTGTCCAGGAACCACCTCAGCTTATTTGCGCTCTCCAAAATCCAGATCGGGCCGCTGACAGCCGTAAAGTCTCTGGATCTGTCGAGTAATGGACTCTACACAGGGATGACGGACTACTTCCTGTCTGATTCTCCGTCGCTGGAAACTCTTTCTCTGAGCAGCAACAGCATCACCAAGATCGCAAGGAACACCTTCAGCGGAGCTTCTTCCTTGTCGAAGATCAGTCTCCATAATAACGTCATCCTGGACATCGAGGACGGAGCTTTTGAGTCGTTGGACTGTCTCAGCGAACTGGACTTGTCCAAGAACTCCATCACTTGCATCACGGACTTCAATCTGTGCAACTTAAAGGTTCTCAACCTCAGCAGGAACAGCATGGAGGTGTTCCAGAGCAGCAGGTCCACACAGATGTTCAAACTCAGCCGTTTGGATCTGAGCCAGAACAAAATGTCCTACTTCCCTCTTCTCCCACTGAACAACATCCTGGAATACCTGGACGTCTCACGAAACCAGCTTCAGACGGTCAACGTGACGGGAAGTCGTGAGAGGAAGGTGGTTCTCAATCACCTGAGGTACCTGGACATGAGCTACAACCAGCTGAGGAGCCTCCCAGAGTCCTTCTTCTACTGTATGGGATCGCTGGAGGTCCTGAACGTGAGCAACAATTGTCTCCAGGCGTTCTCCATCATCAATCGACGTGTCCTGCAGACGGTGAAGACAATGGATCTCAGCTATAACTCACTCCAGAGTCTCACGTTTGGAGAAAACGCCCTGTCGTCATTAGAGAAGCTCTTCCTACAAGGAAACGACCTCTCCATCCTGGACCATCAAGTATTCCAAGGGCGACCGAGTCTCAGACACCTGAACCTCCAGCAGAACCACCTGGAAGTATGTTCCTCTGTCCATCACCAGCGAGACTGTGTCTCCTTCAGGTCCATCACGAACCTTCAGATCCTGAACATCTCTGAAAATGGTCTGAGGACTTTGCCTGCGAATGCCTTCACCAACACTCCGCTGGAGTTCCTGGACCTGTCCCTGAACCCAGGCCTGGACATGGACGTCCACTCCTTGTCCGGTCTGGAGCATTCTCTGGTTCACTTCCTGCTGAAGGAGAACAACATCTCCCAGCTGAATGCGGATCTGTCCCTGCTGAGGAGCCTCAAACACATCGACCTGTCCACCAACCAGCTGACCGCCCTGCCTTTGTGGAACAAAGAGTCCTCCATAGAGTCCCTCAACCTCCAGAACAACAACCTGGTGACGCTGGAGTCCAGCTCCATGCTGGCTCTGGAGCACTCGCTGAAGACCCTCTACATGGGCTCCAACCCTCTGAGCTGCTGCAGCAACCTGGGCTTCCTCCACATGGTCCAGCACTCCACCGTGGTCGTCCCTGACATCGAGACCGTCACCTGTGTCCTGGACGATTTTTCAGAACCGGTCAACATCGAGAGGGTGACTGAGGAGATGTGCCACCGAGAGAATATCCAGAACTACGTTATCGCGGTCGTGCTAGCGGCGCTGGTCGTCATAACGACGGCGGTGGTGCTGCTCAGATGTTGTCGCTCTAGGAAACGGAAGCTGAACCGAAGCTTCAGCGTCTGAAGGAACGACGTCTTGGGGCGTCAAACAGGAAACCAGAAGCTCTGCGTCTCCATCGGCAACCACAGGCTGGCTGCGATCCATCTGTTTGCAGCCTGAAGCTTTGGTTGGGTTTTTAGCATCTAGCCCGATGCTAACCAAAATGCTAACCGTGTTGCTAAGCAACATGAAGATGATGAAGGGTCTCCTGTGCTGCAGCACTTTACCGTCCTCTGGCTGGTGTTCTTGTTAGGTCAACACTACATTAACGTTTATTCAAAGTCACATTTTAAAGAACATAGAACTTACAGGAAGTGAGCACTGAAAGTTAAATCTGTATTTTTATAAATAAACAGGTTCTGTCACATCCTGTCTGTTTATATCACATCCAGTTTGTTTGTGTTCTCACAGCATGATGAAGACCATGATGAAGACCTTTACGATTCTATTTGTTTTAATCTGAACTCAGCTCAGATTTTATAGAGGGACTTGAACCATTCTGAGTCTCAGGTTCTTAAATATCAACATTTATGTTGTCAGTATCTGACGACCAATCAGCTTCATTGATCACGTAGATGAATGGAGCCCTCTGGAGACTAGAAGGGTTCATTAGTCTGGAGGTCCTTCTTGAAAGAACGTCTAGCAGCTGGTTCTTCTGAAGATTCCTTTGGATAGTTGGTGCTCAAAGTCTCAGTTCTACCAGAATTTCAGTTTTACCAGATTCTCAGTCCTACCAGAGTCTCAGTTCTACCAGGAGAACCAACAATCAGAGTCTGATACCATCAGCCTCAAACAGGTCAGACCCTGTCTGAACTGAACCAGGAACTGGATCATGTGACACTGATTCAGGACTGCTTTAAACCTAAACTTTTATTATTTATTGTTTTAATATTTTGCTGCTTTAAACCCACTGAGGTCCAGAACTTGTGGTCCACTGGGGGACAGGTGAGTTTTCTCTGGGTTTTGACGGATCCGGGTCAGACGGTCTCCTTCCTGTTGGAGTGGACCAAACAGGAAGCTGGGGTTCCAAACAGGAAACAGTCGGCTGTGATTCTGAATGTGAGCGAAGAAAAGAATTCTGGGACTCGTCTTGTTTTAGAGCCGCTGACATGTTGATGTTAGGAGATGAAGATGATGAAGACGTTCAGCTGGCGTTCCTCCTCCCGTCTGGTCCGGCTGACGGAGACCAGCCGCCGCCTGTAACCACTTCCTGTCTGTTATCTGATAGTTGAGATCCTGAGGGTCTGAGTCAGCGAAGATGAGGAACACCTTCATCAGTCTCACTGTAAACACAGGAAGTTGTTACGGTGAGGAGAAACCTTCAAAATAAAGTCCAGTTTATAGTGCCATAGCATAACTGACGATGTCATCGATTAGATCTGTTACTTTAACTATTTAACACTGATTATTGTTTATCACTGAACAAAAGCAACAATCACCTCAGAATCTCGCTGACAAGAAACAGGAAGTAGGTTGTTGAAGGTTCTCTTGGTGGAACCTGGTGGAGGGTTCCTTTCAGAGAACCTCGTAACACAGAAGAACCCGACATCTGAAAGATGTCAGGTTCTTCTGTGGAAACGGTTTTGTTCTGCTTCAGTTTGTGTCCGGGCTGAAACACTTCCTGTCTGGATCCAGGAAGCCTGCTGGCTGACCGGGTTTATTTTCCAGGATGTTTCCGGGTCTCCAGGGACACGTTCAGTCAGACGCTAGAAGAACTCCTGAAGACGAGTTCCCGTCTGATGCAGAACCCAAAACCACAACAGATCAGATCAGCATGGCCAACAGGAAGTGCTTGGAGCGCCTTAATTGGAAGCAGACCTTCGTCATTCCTCCTCCTCCCTGACGGGCTGATGAGTCACGTGGTACCTGGTGTTCATCAGAACCAGGATCCAGAACCCGTTCATAGAGGAATCAAAGCAGATCTGACTCACAACCTGAAAACAAATGTCTGTGTGTGTGTGTGTGTGTGTGTGTGCGCGTGTGTGTGCGCGTGTGCGTGTTATGTTCCTGTTCATTATGTCATCCATGTTTATTATAAAGCACTTTGATAAAAGGATGTTGGTCGGAGGTGGACTACTGGTAGACTAGTGGTGGACTAATGGTAGACTAGTGGTGGTCTAGTGGTAGTGTAGTGGTAGTCTAGTGGTAGTGTAGTGGTAGTCTAGAGGTAGTCTAGTGGTAGACTAGTGGTAGACTAGTGGTGGACTAATGGTAGACTAGTGGTGGTGTAGTGGTAGTCTAGTGGTAGACTAGAGGTAGTGTAGTGGTAGTCTAGTGGTAGACTAGTGGTAGACTAGTGGTGGACGAGTGGTGGACTCGTGGTAGTCTAGTGGTAGACTAGTGGTGGACTAGCGGTGGGCTAGCGGTAGACTAGTGGTAGTCTAGTGGTAGACTAGTGGTGGACTAGCGGTGGGCTAGCGGTGGGCTAGCGGTGGACCAGCGGTGGACTATCGGTGGGCTAGCGGTTAATAAACTGACGTCATACCCTCTGCCCTGGGTTGTCGTTATACAACTCGACCACCAGAGGGCTCACTGCTCCTGTTTATTCAGAGGGGATGAAAAGGTTTGGGATTGTTGTCCGTAAAATGAACTTAATTTACACAAATTAAAAATATATTCAATTGAAATGGAAGAAAAAAGATAATTAACTACATATTTTTCATTAAAATCCCGGTATTCATAACTTTTCTGACCCATAAACTAGATTGAACTCTTAAAATAAACATTTTCTCTGAAAATTACAGTCTTATATATAGTTTGTGGAAACTGGAAGCTTTAGCAGTCGATGTCGTTCCATATATTTATTGTCAATTACTTTTCATCATCACTGATTTTCATTAGTTCTATCTTTATTTCACTGAGTTTTATGTATCTATTTTCCATCCATTTTCTCAGGATTGCGTACTTCTCAACTATTGCCGCGTATCCGCTTTGCGGAAGTTTTTGCTAATTTTTGTTTTTATTCGGAATTAATTTCGGTTTATCTCAAAAATGTGCAAAGGTTTGTTTAAATGATGACTTCTTTAATCGTTCTTTTTTTTTTTTGTCTTCGTCATTCTGCTGTGGTTCCGTGACGCAATCCTGCTGCGTGTTTGCAGAAATTGAGTTTTTTGTGTCTGCTTTTATTTTTGTAAATGTACGGAAGTGGTCCTACCACGATGCTTTTACTTCGACAGGTGGCCGGAAGCGGCTGAACGAGCGCCTCTAGCTTGCTGCGGGTGCTTTCTGTTCCCCGGGGGCAGAGTGTTTTCAACGGGACTCGAACAACTATTTACCGGACCAACGATGGCCGTGTGACCGGGACCGGAGCCTTTCATTGAGTTTTTATTTCAGAAAAACCGTTGAAGAAACATTTCCAGATAGATTTGAGAGTTTTTCTCAGTTTTTATGTCCAGAAATCGGGATGCAGCCGCCGCCGAGAAAGGTGAGTTTTAGCCGCTGAAGCTAACAGCGGCTCCGGTTCAGCTCCGCTTTGTTGCTCCGGAACACAAGTTCACCTCCATCCACTGGGTTAACGTCACTATGACCGCTGTTTCACAACTTTATTCACTCCCTAGTGAGTGTTTTTTTTGAAACAGTGAAAATGAAAAGTTTGAAAAAAGTCCCACATGGGGTATTTTGTGGAGGATAATCTCCGTTCCGTTCGGTCTGATGGAGACTCGGTTCCGTTAAAGACGTCATCATCCGGTCAGACGCATCTTTTTCTCCAGCAGCTCGTCTGAAACAACTTTAATGACAATAAACTTTAAATGATAATAAACTTCTCTGAAGTCCCGTTAAACGTTCTAAGAGCGTTATGGATTCTAACGGGATGGACTTCCATCTGTGTTTGTCTTCACCGATTTAAATGTGTCCACATTTATAGAAACAAACATTAAGTTCATTTATGTTCCTTCATTTCATCACTTTTTCAGCTGTTTTATTGTTAAATTAGACAGTTTCTTAACGCAGTCCGGTAAACACCACCAGGAAGGGAAAAACAAGCCGAGTGGAGTTGAAGTTAAAAAATTCCACCAGGAATAAAATCATTTAAGCTTCAAAAAGTTTCATATAAAAAGAAAAAATTTAATTCAGCATAAAAAAAAAACCCATTCAGTTTCGGTTCTAATTTTAAAACTCAACCTTTATTTTTCGCCCCCACTGTGGGACGAATAATAAAGTTTTATCTTAAACATGTAGTTTTATTCTGACAGATCTAAATGTAACACAATGAAATCTGATTTTATGTCAGTAACTTCATAAATGAAACGAGATAATAATTATATCAAATGTTTTACATCAACTTTCACTCTGTCAGCTTTCTGAAGATGACATCAGGTTTATTGATTAGCATCAATTATTGATTATCTGTTTGCAACAAACACAGGAGACAAGCTAAAGGAGGCGTTAACAAACATCTGAATGTTTTTACCCGTATTGATAAGAATTTGTCTTTATTGATTCCATCAGGTTCTGATGGTCCAGTCTAGTGACCAGAGCGTCCTGGAGAACCCTTAGCTGCTATGATGCTAACCATGCTAACAGCTGATTGGCTGTCCAGCACAGATGAATGTTTGCTTTAGTTTAGGTCTGATATTCTCCAGCTAGCTGGTGCTAACTGTGGGTAAGTTTACCTTTAACTGAAACCAGAACCCAGGTCTGGGTTTAGTCCTGGAACCGGATGGAATATCAGCTCTAGAAGAACTGGAGACGGGTCGACGACACGGGTCGGCACCGGTCCAATCAGAGACTCAATCCCAGTTCTCCATTATTCATCCAGAGAGACGGAGCCTGAGATCAACCAGTTTGGTCCTGGGGCCGATTCGGTTCTGGTTCTGGACCTGGGGGCCCGTCTGTGTCTCCTCTGACCCATGTTCTGGTCCTGCAGGTCCGCGTGTCCCAGGAACTGAAACACACCCACGCGGAGCAGCTGGGGAGACTCCAGCTCAAGCACCAGGCGGAGTGCGACCTGCTGGAGGACCTGAGGTGGGTCGCGACCCCGGCACAACTGACCAATCAGGAAGCTGCTTTGTGTTCAACCTTTAGCCCGGTTAGCTTGTAGCTTCATCAATAGCTATGATAGCTCTGTTAGCGATGCTAATGCTTCGGTCTAGATCTCAGATCCTGCCTCCTGCTGGCCTGGATCTGGTGTCCTGTGATTGGCTGCAGGTTGTGTGACATCACCTGTGGCTGAGAGCTGTGTGGTGTCACATGTTCACCGACTGGGGGCGGAGCTGACATCCCATTGGCTCCAGACTCCTCGTCTGCGGTCGCTGTTAGAGCTTCCAGACATCTGGAGCTGAAGGTCACAGAGACCCTCCAGATGTTCTGAGGCGCTGTGTGTGTGTGTGTGTGTGTGTGTGGGTGGGGTGGGGGTGGGGGGGTCGCTAACGCTAGCACTCTGAGATCTCTGACGAGAAATGATTCAGCAGACTGGAAACAGAGTCAGCTGTCAGCCAGAGTGTGTGTGAAAGAAAGGATGTCTGTGAGTGTGTGGATGTGTGTGTGTGTGTGTGTGTGGGGGTGTGTGTGTGGGGGGGGTGTTAGGAATCCAGATAATTTGACTCCAGCAGTCACGTCCCAACATGTGTGGTTGAGCAGCGAATCAGCTCTGAACCCGTTCAGGAACAGCCTGTTAGCCCTGCTAGCTTTGTTAGCACTGTTAGCTCTGTTAGCCCCATTAGCACTGTTAGCTCCACAAGCTGGAGAGTGTCGCTGCTGACAAGCCGTGCATTCTGGGAGTTGTCGGTTCATGCTAGTCTGACTGCAGTGGTGAACTGCTCCTTTAACGGTTCAGCATTGAACCAGTGTGTGATGTCACATCCTGTTTGGACAGGAAGACACAGTCTGGTCGTCTGTGGTTGGTTCTGCAGCGTCAGGACCTCCTGTGGGGACGTTCAGGACTTCCTGTCCATCAGGAGGTTCCTCCCCGGGTACGAGTGGAGACCGTTCCTGTTCCGTTGTTGTTTGTTTGTTTGTTTGTTTGTTGTTCTGTGGTCTCATCGTCTCTGTTCTCTGGTTCTCCTTCAGGACCTTCAGCCAGAAGAAAGCAGCTGTGGAGAAAGACTACGCTCAGGTAACGCCCAGTTCAGCTCGACTGGTGTTTCTGGTGTTGCTGGTGTTACAGGTGCTACTGGTGTTACAGGTGTTACAAATGCTACTGGTGTTACAGGCGTTACTGGTGTTACTGGTGTTACAGGTGTTACTGGTGTTACTGGTGTTACAGGTGTTTCTGTGTTACAGGTGCTACTGGTGTTACAGGTGCTACTGGTGTTACAGGTGATACTGGTGTTACAGGTGTTACAAATGCTACTGGTGTTACAGGCGTTACTGGTGTTACAGGTGTTACTGGTGTTACTGGTGTTACAGGTGTTTCTGTGTTACAGGTGCTACTGGTGTTACAGGTGTTACAAATGCTACTGGTGTTACAGGCGTTACTGGTGTTACTGGTGTTACAGGTGTTTCTGTGTTACAGGTGCTACTGGTGTTACAGGTGTTTCTGTGTTACAGGTGCTACTGGTGTTACAGGTGTTTCTGTGTTACAGGTGCTACTGGTGTTACAGGTGCTACTGGTGTTACAGGTGTTACAAATGCTACTGGTGTTACAGGCGTTACTGGTGTTACTGGTGTTACAGGTGTTACTGGTGTTACTGGTGTTACAGGTGTTTCTGTGTTACAGGTGCTACTGGTGTTACAGGTGTTACAAATGCTACTGGTGTTACAGGCGTTACTGGTGTTACTGGTGTTACAGGTGTTTCTATGTTACAGGTGCTACTGGTGTTACAGGTGCTACTGGTGTTACAGGTGTTTCTGTGTTACAGGTGCTACTGGTGTTACAGGTGTTACAAATGCTACTGGTGTTACAGGTGTTTCTGTGTTACAGGTGTTAGTTTTTGGTGTTACTGGTGTTAGTTACTGGTGTTACAGGTGTTAGTTTTTGGTGTTTCTGGTGTTAGTTACTGGTGTTACAGGTGTTAGTTACTGGTGTTACAGGTGTTAGTTACTGGTGTTACAGGTGTTAGTTACTGGTGTTAGTTACTGGTGTTACAGGTGTCAGTTACTGGTGTTAGTTACTGGTGTTAGTTACTGGTGTTACAGGTGTTAGTTACTGGTGTTAGTTACTGGTGTTACAGGTGTTAGTTACTGGTGTTACAGGTGTTAGTTACTGGTGTTAGTTACTGGTGTTACAGGTGTTAGTTACAGGTGTTAGTTACTGGTGTTAGTTACTGGTGTTACAGGTGTTAGTTACTGGTGTTACAGGTGTTAGTTACTGGTGTTACAGGTGTTAGTTACTGGTGTTACAGGTGTTAGTTACTGGTGTTAGTTACTGGTGTTAGTTACTGGTGTTACAGGTGTTAGTTACTGGTGTTACAGGTGTTAGTTACTGGTGTTACAGGTGTTAGTTACTGGTGTTACTGGTGTTAGTTACTGGTGTTACAGGTGTTAGTTACTGGTGTTAGTTACTGGTGTTACAGGTGTTAGTTACTGGTGTTAGTTACTGGTGTTAGTTACTGGTGTTAGTTACTGGTGTTACAGGTGTTAGTTACTGGTGTTAGTTACTGGTGTTACAGGTGTTAGTTACTGGTGTTAGTTACTGGTGTTAGTTACTGGTGTTACAGGTGTTAGTTACAGGTGTTACAGGTGTTAGTTACTGGTGTTACAGGTGTTAGTTTCTGGTGTTAGTTACTGGTGTTACAGGTGTTAGTTACTGGTGTTAGTTACTGGTGTTACAGGTGTTAGTTACTGGTGTTAGTTACTGGTGTTACAGGTGTTAGTTACTGGTGTTAGTTACTTGTGTTACAGGTGTTAGTTACTGGTGTTAGTTACTGGTGTTAGTTACTGGTGTTACAGGTGTTAGTTACTGGTGTTAGTTACTGGTGTTACAGGTGTTAGTTACTGGTGTTACAGGTGTTAGTTACTGGTGTTACAGGTGTTAGTTACTGGTGTTACAGGTGTTAGTTACTGGTGTTACAGGTGTTAGTTACTGGTGTTACAGGTGTTAGTTACTGGTGTTAGTTACTGGTGTTACAGGTGTTAGTTACTGGTGTTACAGGTGTTAGTTACTGGTGTCACAGGTGTTAGTTACTGGTGTTACAGGTGTTAGTTACTGGTGTTACAGGTGTTAGTTACTGGTGTTACAGGTGTTAGTTACTGGTGTTAGTTACTGGTGTTTGTTACTGGTGTTACAGGTGTTAGTTACTGGTGTTAGTTACTGGTGTTACAGGTGTTAGTTACTGGTGTTAGTTACTGGTGTTACAGGTGTTAGTTACTGGTGTTACAGGTGTTAGTTACAGGTGTTAGTTACTGGTGTTACAGGTGTTAGTTACTGGTGTTACAGGTGTTAGTTACTGGTGTTACAGGTGTTAGTTACTGGTGTTACAGGTGTTAGTTACTGGTGTTACAGGTGTTAGTTACTGGTGTTACAGGTGTTAGTTACTGGTGTTACAGGTGTTAGTTACTGGTGTTACAGGTGTTAGTTACTGGTGTTACAGGTGTTAGTTACTGGGGTTACAGGTGTTAGTTACTGGTGTTACAGGTGTTAGTTTCTGTTGTTACAGGTGTTAGTTACTGGGGTTACAGGTGTTAGTTACTGGGGTTACAGGTGTTAGTTACTGGGGTTACAGGTGTTAGTTACTGGTGTTACAGGTGTTAGTTACTGGTGTTACAGGTGTTAGTTACTGGTGTTACAGGTGTTAGTTACTGGTGTTACAGGTGTTAGTTACTGGTGTTACAGGTGTTAGTTACTGGTGTTACAGGTGTTAGTTACTGGTGTTACAGGTGTTAGTTACTGGTGTTACAGGTGTTAGTTACTGGTGTTACAGGTGTTAGTTACTGGTGTTACAGGTGTTAGTTACTGGTGTTACAGGTGTTAGTTACTGGGGTTACAGGTGTTAGTTACTGGTGTTAGTTACTGGTGTTAGTTACTGGTGTTACAGGTGTTAGTTACTGGTGTTAGTTACTGGTGTTACAGGTGTTAGTTACTGGTGTTAGTTACTGGTGTTACAGGTGTTAGTTACTGGTGTTACAGGTGTTAGTTACAGGTGTTAGTTACTGGTGTTACAGGTGTTAGTTACTGGTGTTACAGGTGTTAGTTACTGGTGTTACAGGTGTTAGTTACTGGTGTTACAGGTGTTAGTTACTGGTGTTACAGGTGTTAGTTACTGGTGTTACAGGTGTTAGTTACTGGTGTTACAGGTGTTAGTTACTGGTGTTACAGGTGTTAGTTACTGGGGTTACAGGTGTTAGTTACTGGTGTTACAGGTGTTAGTTACTGGTGTTACAGGTGTTAGTTACTGGGGTTACAGGTGTTAGTTACTGGGGTTACAGGTGTTAGTTACTGGGGTTACAGGTGTTAGTTACTGGTGTTACAGGTGTTAGTTACTGGGGTTACAGGTGTTAGTTACTGGTGTTACAGGTGTTAGTTACTGGTGTTACAGGTGTTAGTTACTGGTGTTACAGGTGTTAGTTTCTGTTGTTACAGGTGTTATTTTCTGGTGTTACAGGTGTTAGTTACTGGGGTTACAGGTGTTAGTTACTGGGGTTACAGGTGTTAGTTACTGGTGTTACAGGTGTTAGTTACTGGTGTTACAGGTGTTAGTTACTGGTGTTACAGGTGTTAGTTACTGGTGTTACAGGTGTTAGTTACTGGTGTTACAGGTGTTAGTTACTGGGGTTACAGGTGTTAGTTACTGGTGTTACAGGTGTTAGTTACTGGTGTTAGTTACTGGTGTTACAGGTGTTAGTTACTGGTGTTACAGGTGTTAGTTACTGGTGTTACAGGTGTTAGTTACTGGTGTTACAGGTGTTAGTTACTGGTGTTACAGGTGTTAGTTACTGGTGTTACAGGTGTTAGTTACTGGGGTTACAGGTGTTAGTTACTGGTGTTACAGGTGTTAGTTACTGGGGTTACAGGTGTTAGTTACTGGGGTTACAGGTGTTAGTTACTGGGGTTACAGGTGTTAGTTACTGGGGTTACAGGTGTTAGTTACTGGGGTTACAGGTGTTAGTTACTGGGGTTACAGGTGTTAGTTACTGGGGTTACAGGTGTTAGTTACTGGTGTTACAGGTGTTAGTTACTGGTGTTACAGGTGTTAGTTACTGGTGTTACAGGTGTTAGTTACTGGTGTTACAGGTGTTAGTTACTGGTGTTACAGGTGTTAGTTACTGGTGTTACAGGTGTTAGTTACTGGGGTTACTGATGTTTCTGGTTTTTCTGGGGTTTCTGGTGTTACTGGGATTAATGGTGTTGCTGGGGGTAACTGGGGGGGTTACTGGTGGTTGTGGGTCGTGACCCCAGTCCCACTGTCTCCATCCTTCTCATGAAGCTCCAGCAGCTCAGAAACTTCAGGATCTCCTGGGTCGTGGGGGGGGTGTTCCATCCCGTTGGCTGAAGGAGGCTCAGTGTGTCCTCACACCTGCAGCCGTCAGCTGGCTCTATTCGGGGGGGTTGTTTTTGGGGGGGTTCTCCTCTTCCTCTCAGCACTCCATTCAGCTGCGTCTGCTAGCCACCCCCCCCAATCAATGAGCCCGTTTGTGGCGGCGTGAACATTTGGCACCAGCGTCGCCATGGCGACTGTGACTGGTCCTAAACCCACGGGGGTCGGTGGATTTACGTCCTCCAGATTTAAACCGGTTCAGACCCGACCAGCGGATTCACACCACAGCGAATCGATTCAGTGTCGTCACGGCGACGAGCCGCGTCAGAGCGGCTTCCAGGTGAACCCATTCAACCAATAGGGGGCTGTCTCCATTTCTTTAATCCGGTTGGGGTTCATTGTGCTGCTTCAGGCTTTGTGGGGCAGTTAAACCTGTTACCCCAGCCCATTGGCTGTCTGTGGAGCCGGGGGCGTGTCCTCTGCCACTGCCAGGAACCGTCAAACCCTCACTTCCTGTTTGGCGTCAGATTGAGGAAGTCGTTATTGCGTATGAATGACCTGTTCCTGACCTTGGCTCGTAGCTCGACTCGTCATCCTGTGTCCGGGTGAAGCCTAGATAAACCCCGCCCCTTAGCCAGATGTCCAATCAGAGCAGAGGAGAACGCATGACTGAGCCGAGATCAGTTGATTTGCTTTTCGTCGCCGTGTGGCTCAGTCAGGAGGTTTGTGGTCCTGGACGGGTCGGGGTCAGAGGTCACAACCCCCCCTTTGTTTTCCAGGCCCTCCAGAAGCTGGCCAATCAGTACCTGAAGAGGGAGTGGCCTGACAGCCTGATGGACCAACAGGATCACAGGTGACACACCTGAAGCAACTGGTGC
>CM023617.1:441801-476801 GCA_013358685.1 Antennarius maculatus
TCTAGAGTCCACCTGATGGTGAAGGGGACCCTAGCACCGGTCTGGATCTGTGTTCTGATTGGTCCTCTGGGCTATGGTCCCGGTCTGGGCCAGACTCTGCTGGTCCTCCGCTCCGCTGGACACTGGGCAGTTTGTTCCCGCTGGAGTCACTGGTCCTGTTTTCATTGGCTGTCAAACAAGCAGCAGCCTGTTCCTAAAGAAAACATTAGTGGACACCCCCCCCGCCCCCGACTGAGGGATCCGGTGCGGGGGCGGGGCAGGAGGTGGACCGGACCGGCGGTGAAAAGGGGGCTTTGTGCGGCGGCGTAGCGTCTGAGGAGACAACCTCCACACCAGCAGGGGGCAGCATTCAAACCAGCCTAGCACACGTGCTAACGGCTAACGCGCTCATTTCATCACTTCCTCTCGCCTCCGAGTTTTCCTCCGTCGCTGAACGGAGCGTCCCTATTGGCCCACGTGGTTCCACTTCACAGCCAATCAGAGTCAGGTTCTTCTTCTGTGGTGTTTCAGGTGATGCAGCTGCAGACGGACGGCGGCGTCGATCAGCACAGCCTGGAGAAGGAGGCGCGGCGGTGGGCGAGCCGCGTGGCGCGAGAGTACAAGAGCATCATCCACAGCCAGAGGGTGAGGGCGGGGCCAGAGGTGATGATGTCATCGGCCTACAGCTGGAGGCGCTAACGCTAAGTGTTGAATAGCAGCAGACGGGTAGACAATGATCTGAACGAATATTCTACGGTCCTCCTGACTTCTTCTGTGGTGTCCATCAGTTTGATGGACTTTAGTCTCCACTGGGGGGTCAGAGTGGGGATAGACAATCAAACTTTATTTATACAGCGCTTAATCAAAGCCATAAAGACTACAAGTACCAAAGTACAAGAGATCAGGTGTTAATAAAGTTTAGGGGGTGTTTGTTTTCTGTTGTTAATAAAGTTTAGGGGGTGTTTGTTTCCTGTTGTTAATAAAGTTTAGGGGGTGTTTGTTTCCTGTTGTTAATAAAGTTTAGGTGGTGTTTCCTGTTGTTAATAAAGTTTAGGTGGTGTTTCCTGTTGTTAATAAAGTTTAGGTGGTGTTTCCTGTTAATAAAGTTTACGGGGTGTTTGTTTCCTGTTGTTAATAAAGTTTAGGTGGTGTTTCCTGTTAATAAAGTTTACGGGGTGTTTGTTTCCTGTTGTTAATAAAGTTTAGGTAGAGTTTCCTGTTGTTAATAAAATTTAGGGGGTGTTTGTTTCCTGTTGTTAATAAAGTTTAGGTGGTGTTTGTTTCCTGTTGTTAATAAAGTTTAGGGGGTGTTTCCTGTTGTTAATAAAGTTTAGGTGGTGTTTCCTGTTGTTAATAAAGTTTAGGTAGAGTTTCCTGTTGTTAATAAAGTTTAGGGGGTGTTTCCTGTTGTTAATAAAGTTTAGGGGGTGTTTGTTTCCTGTTGTTAATAAAGTTTAGGGGTTGTTTGTTTCCTGTTGTTAATAAAGTTTTCCCTCCTGTGGTTTGTTTGCGTTCAGCTCCTGGAGGATTATGGGATGCAGGACTCGGAGCTGACCTCCGGTGACCTGGAGACCAGGATGGAGGTGACGCGTCAGAGCCTGAGGAGAGCAGAGGTAGGTGTGGGGGGGGGCTGGCGGCGGCGCCCCCTGCTGGGGACTGGAGGAGGTGATTGGTCGGGGGGTGTTTCCCGTCCCAGTCCCGCTCAGGGCTCTGCCCCCCCCCCCCAGACGGTGAAGCTGAAGGCGGAGGCGCGTCTGGACCTGCTCAGACAGGCCGGCGTTGCCGTGGAGACGTGGCTGAAGAGCGCCATGAACCAGGTGATGGAGGAGCTGGAGAACGAGCGCTGGAACAGCCTGAGTACCCACGATCCTTCACTCTCAGTAAGAACAACCTGACGGCTTGTGTCGGGGGGGGTCACGTGTGGTGGGGGGGCTCTCCTGATTGGTCGTCTGCCTTCAGGGGACGGCCGACCTGGAGCAGGAGGACGAGGAGGAGACGGAGGACAGCGGGGAGGTGCTGGACGACAGCAGCTCCAGCCCCTCCAGCACCCTGAAGAACTACCCCCTCACCTGTAAGGTGCTCTACTCCTACAAGGTAGGGTACTACCCCCCTGAGTACTACAGAAGTACCCCCTGAAGTACTGCAGTACTACAAGGTACCCAACTAAAGCAACACAGACAGATGTTACTGCAGACAGGATGGATGAAGATGCATGAGGAGAGAAACCCAACATTTGTTCCGCAATAGACGAGATTGTTTCCACTGGGGGGGGGCACAGCTAAATGTCAGCACCCAAGATAAAATAATGAGGAGCAGCTCAGAAAAGTTAGTGTTCAGAGGGTTCAGTCGTCCACAGGAGGATGCGTCTGTATTTATGTCTGAAACTGTTTTAAGGACATTTTATTCTAAAATTACACCGAATTTTAAACGTTTTTCTCTTTTCACTGAAACCGTTCTGACTGATAAAACATGAAATCAACACTTTAAGTTTTTATATTGATCTATTGGCTAAACTCAATCCTTGCGTCGTTGTGACTGTTGGGATGCACACGTTTAATTGAAGCGAATCCCAGGATGCATTGCTCTCTGGAGGAACTTCAGGAGGCGATGCTTCCTCCCACCTGATGGGGGCAGCGTTTCCAGCAGAGTTTGAAGCACGACTGACGACCGTCACGACCCGTCTGCTGGAGAACGCCTGACGTCACCTGACGTCGGGTCACCTGACGTCGGGTCACCTGACGCGTCTCTGTGCCCCCGCCCACAGGCGTCCCAGCCGGACGAGCTGACCATCGAGGAGCAGGAGGTGCTGGAGGTCATTGAGGACGGCGACATGGAGGACTGGGTGAAGGTGAGGCGTGACGCCCGCTCTTCATCCCGCCGCCGCTGGTCTTCATCACAGCGATGACTCAGCGTCCCCCCCCCCCCCCCCCCCACAGGCGCGGAACCGGGCGGGGCAGGTGGGCTACGTCCCGGAGAAGTACCTGCAGCTGCCGTCCAGCAGCCTGCTGAGCGTGCTGCAGGCGCTGGCGGCGCTGGACGCCCGCTCACACTCCTCCACCGAACCCGACGGCGAGCCCCCGCCCGACAGCGACGCCCGCGGTGAGCCCCCACCCGCCGCAGGACCGGTCCCGACCGGTCCCACGCGCCTCACCCCCCCTCCCGTTGCAGTGTCGCTGGCCCGGGCGCTGTACGACTACGCGGGGCAGACGGAGGGCGAGCTGTCGTTCCCCGAGGGCGCCGTCATCCGCGTGCTGAGCCGCCTGCCGGGCGAGGACGACGGCTTCTGGGAGGGCGAGCTGAACGGCGTGGTGGGCGTGTTCCCCGCCGTGCTGGTGGAGGACCTGACGGGGGGCGAGGACCCGCAGGTACGGGTTTGACGCGTCCATCCGCCGCCGTCTCCAGGCAGGACGTCACTTCCTGACGCGTCTGCTGCTGTGTTCCAGGCGGCCCCCTCCCCCCTGGCCCCGCCCAGCCCCTTCCAGGTGGGGCCCCCCCACAGCAGCCCCCTGCAGGCCTCCTCCCCACAGTCCAGCCCCTGCAGCAGCACCTCCTCTCCCATTGGCCGCCCGCCGGCCTATCACAACGGGCATCACCGGCCGGCGCCGCACAAGAGTAAGACGCAGCGATTGGTCGATCAGTCGCCCTGTTGTCATGGTAACTGATGATGATGATGATGTGTTCAGGTCCAGCTCAAGGTTCCCATCAGCCCCCCAGGTACCCCGAGACCGGATCGGGGAGCATCCGACCTGTGAGTAGCGCCGGTTCAGATATTGATTGATCGATCGATCGATTGATTAATTGGATTGGGGCGGGTTCCAGGTCCGGGCTGCTCCGCCCCCTCCTAAGCAACATCCGCGAGGGCAAGTGAAGAGGAGGGAGGAGGTGGAGATCACGCTGGTGTGATGAAGAGGAAGAGGAAGAGGAAGACGACTCGGATCCCTTCAGTCGGTCCAGGTGAGCTCACCTGGACCGACTTCATCCCAACAGTTTGACCTCCAATAGAAACGTCTCATCGTTCATCAAACAAGATAATCTATAGATACTCGTCTTCATCGATCATCGGTTATTGATCGCCCCTTCGTCGTGCGTCTGTCGGTCTCCGTCGAATGAACCCGTCGGTTTGCGAGGAGGAGGCGGGTCCTCTCCTCCGCCGATGACGTCACACCAACAAGGGAAAAACGGGGGCGGGGGGGCGTGGCCGAGTAGGGAGAATCTCCTGGAACAAATCAGCAGTATTGATCGATTGATTGACGTATTGATCGCATTGATTAGCTCCTAAAGGGACAAAGGTTAATTTTTTTTTTCTTTGTGTAGCCGTAGAAACGTGGTGATGACACCAGTGAGGGCTGCTGGTGCGACGGGTGGGCGGCGGCTTGGCCCCCCCCTTATAGTGAAGCACTTTCTTTTCTTCTATCTCTTCAATATTGTTGATGCTGCGTTTAATGTCCGTCGTATTCCAGCGCGTTCGAGTCGCCTCGCCCAGTCCCGTCTGGATCGTCTAGTTTTTGACTCGTGGGTAGTTTACAGATGGCAGCCCGGCTGCGCGGCGTTGCGCAGATGGCAGCCCGGCTGCGCGGCGTTGCGCGGGTGGCAGCCCGGCTGCGCGGCGTTGCGCGGGTGGCAGCCCGGCTGCGCGGCGTTGCGCGGGTGGCAGCCCGGCTGCGCGGCGTTGCGCAGGTGGCAGCCCGGCTGCGCAGCGTTGCGCGGGTCGCAGCCCGGCTGCGCGGCGCTCCGGACGCGCTCCGCCGCGGCGCTGGAATCCGTTGATCTCCTTGAGATCTGAAAGACAAACTTGTTTTTGAAGTTTACCTGTCGTGTTCTGACAGAAGCGTTAGCGCGCCGCCGGGTCTGGTTGTTGGTTCTGACCCGCCTCACAGCGTCACACACACACCAGTGGACGTCTCACTGTATTTATTGTGTACAAATTAATGTGAAATAAAGTTAGCTTGAAGAAAACGAGACGCTGTGTTTGTTTAATCAGAGTAATTAGTTTGGGTTTGAACTGGTTAACCATTAACATGCTGGACGTCCGTCCTCAAACATTTTTATGATTGAGGACTTAAAACATGAACTGTCAGTAAATCATTTCTAATTCATAATCCTGCTAATAATCCCTGCTCTCAGTCCTGTATCTGTAATCCGATTACATTTAGTTTGACTTGATCTTCTGCCAGGAATAGAATCATATTTTTCAGAATAAAAGCGATTCAGAAATGCCTGAGCATCAGTGGGAAGAAGTTAACGAGTTAAATTCAGGATTAGTTTGTCTGGTTAGTTTAATTTTTGTTTATTTGACTGAAAAAATCGAAAACTAAAAAAATGTATTCCTTAATTCTTCATCTTTTCTTTTTCAGATGAAATCCGGAGCACAAATATGCCGTAAAAACTCAGATGTAATCCTGAAGTCCTAATTTGAAACATAGTCACTGTGTACTTCCGGTTATACTTTCAAAATAAAATGTACAGTCACCGTATTTCCCTATGTGGCCACCAGGGGGCGACCCATCCCTGTAAATTGTGATGACACCCCTGTTATTTAAGGTTTGGACGTTTTTATCCCTGAGGCCAGTCACGTGCGGGCTCAGGTATTTATATAGGTTACCTGGTTCAGGTGAGGGGGGTGTGGTCAGAGCAGTTCCTGGAAAACTGACGAATGATGAACAAACGGGTTCTGTGGTGAAGTCAGTGGTTTTATTTTGATGTTTGTCTTTTAAACACAAGTTTAAAGTGAATTTATTACAACAGGAAACACTCCAGAGCGCGCGCCAGCAGCTGGTGGCTCCATAACAAAATGCACATCTCTGATTGGTTTTAATAGTGATTAAACAGGATAAATGGTGCTCCCCGGTGCATTGGTGCAATGGTGCACTGTGCTCCCCGTAGAACAGTCTCCAGGTTAGCGTCCCCTCTTTGGAGTTCATAATGGAATGCGGCCCCTGGATCAGACTTTGCTCTTTAGACAGTAAACACGTCACTGATGTCTTTTGACGGTAAACAAATCACTTCATGCTCTTATTTGGTTGAACAGACTTTTATTCTGACAGTCTTCCCGCGCTACTTCCGGTCTTGCCGCGGACTTGACGCGTTCGTGACGCGGGAGGAAGGCGGATTCCCCGCGAGTCCCAAGTCATTAAAAGTTGTGTCGACATGAAGAGCCGGTGTCGCTGCGGGTTCGGAGGCTCCCGGTAAACATGTCCGGTCCGCTCGTGTCTCTGGGGGTGTTGTCGGTGTCGGTGCTGCTCGGTGAGGCGTCGCGCCGGGCGGCAGCGCGGCTGCCGCGTCGCCTCCTCCGGATGTCGCTCCTGGAGGCCGCGAGCACCTTCCAGCTGTGCTGCTGCTCGCACGAGCTCAAGCTGCTGGGGGACACGCGCCAGCTGGCGCCACCCGCGAGCCTGAGCATCACCTTCATCATGACGGTGGTGCACGTGCTCACCTTCCGGGGGGCGTCCTGTAACCCCTGCGGGGTCCTGGAGAAGTTCTGCCGCGGGGGCGGCAGCCGCGCCGCGTCCGTCCTGCTCATCGCCTGCCAGTTCGCCGCCGCGTTCGCTGCGCGGTACTTCGCCGCGTGCGTGTGGTCGCTGGGTCTGTCGGACGCCCACGTGACACACCGGAGGTTCGGCTTCCGGTGCTTCGACCCGTTCGGCGGGACGGTCCTGGAGGCGGCCGCCGCGGAGCTGGTGTGCGCGTTCGTGTTCCAGGCGGCCGTCGTGAACGCACACAAGCTGGACGCGCGGCTGCGCGTGCCTTACATCGCTGCTGTCGTCACCGTGCTGGTCTACTTAGGTGAGCAGATGACGTCACACACAAAGGTGAATTCTGACCCATTGAAACTGTCAGGTAACGGCACTGAATATTTTTAACATCCCAGTAAGACCACAGAAGATAAACCAGTAGGGTTAGCCCCGCCCCCTGACCCCGCCCCTCCCTGCAGCCTGAGGTCATGGTAAGGTCACTGTTTGTTTAAACTAACCTGACCAATAATTAACCACCTGTGTGTTTACCTGCTCACCTCACGCTACATGCTAAAGCTAATTAGCAGAACTGGTAAGTCCTGACCCTGACCCCGCCCCCCCCCACAAGCTGAGGTCATGATGTTTACTCCACTGACCAATAATGAACCACCTGCATGTTTACCTGCTCACTTCACGCTACATGCTAATGCTAACAGCAGGACCGGTCGGACCAGCTGATTGGATAGGTCAGCGTCCCCCCTGCAGCGGCTCCGTCTAACCGCTGGTCTGCTGCTGTTCCAGGTGGGGGGGTCTCCGGCGCCTTCTTTAACCCCGTCCTGGCCTTCTCTGTCCAGTTCCCCTGCAGTGGCCACACCCACCTGGAGTACGCCTTCATCTATTGGCTGGGACCGGCTCTGGGTAAGGAACCCCAACGTGTCATCGGGGGGGGGGGGCGACACATGAAAACCGTTCAGTTCCCAGAATTCAAAGAGGAAACTGTTGATTCAGGTGTACGTGTTAGCATGAGCTAACATATAATCAGGGGATAAACATACGATTAGCGTGTTTTTAACGTTGTTTGTTAAACAATTATTTTCTCACGTCCACTCGGAGCGTTTTATCCTTCATGTAACGTAAAATAAAAATAAATGTCACACATTTATTTTTTCTCTTAACAGTAAACATGTTAATTTTATTAAAATGAACTATTTTTGGTTAAAATATCAGGATTTATTTACATCCATTAATTTCCTCTTCCATCCCGTCATGCTAATGTAATTTTGCGCCAAAATGTAATCCACTTCCTGTCAGTGACACCAGTAACAGGAAGTGACATCATCGTTCAAGAGTTTGAAGAAACAAAGTTGAAACAATGTTGAGTTTAGATTTTTCTATTAGAACATTTCTGGTAGATTTTCTTACGTTAAAAAAAAAAAAAAAAAAAAAAATCGAATTTTCTAATTATATTTGTCAAATCGAGTTTTTTTCAAGTAGCTTCATGCTAGCTGTGGTGCTAGCTGTTAGCACATCCAGAAGTTTTGATGAATTGTTTTTAGATTTTCTAACCTGAAAAAAAAGAGAAAAACGTTTTGAAATTTTTTAAATTGAAAAAATGCCAGCGTTCAGTTTTAACCCTTTCCTTTGAACGAGGAGTCAAACGAGTTTGACTGACGTCTGACAAACACGCCGCACAGGTGACATCACTTCCTCCTCAGGGGAGGCGTGTCCAGGGAAAACTCCACGGGCCAATCAAATAGTCGCTGCGGTTTGTTTCGGATACGATGTTGTGAGGCAGAATCCCTCTTCAGACCGGATCCGGATCCGGTTCTGGTTTTGGTTCCGTCTAATTCCTGAACTTCCTGTCTTCCTCAGGTATTTCCAGCTGCATCCTGCTGCTGGAGAAGATCCTCCCCTTCCTGTCTGGGACACGCCCCATCAGGGCCGACGCCCACAAACCCAAGACCCAATAGCGCTGATGGAGAAGTATTGATTATTGATCAGGTGACAGTTTGGTGTGTAGATGTAGACGCACGTGAAGCACGGTCCAAAGCTAGTGATGATGATGATGTCATACTGAATAATAATGATTATTAGTGATTGATGTCATTAATGTGAATGACCAGGTGTCCCTTTAAATGATGGTTTTATGCTGTTATTTAAAATGATTTTTATATCATCACTGGGAGCCCAGCTGACACCGATCACACTAACCTAATCAATCAGGATCAATAACCGCTCCTATCGGGACTTCCTGTTTCCTGTGTGTGTCTGCTGCTGTTGGGAATAAATATTTAAATATTTTACCTTCAAATCAGGTTCATTCTTTTATTTTGTTTGGTTTCATTTTTCTTCATAGGATCTATTGATCGTTTATCAACAAACAGTAGAACTGATCAATAATCTGATGAGTCCTCACCAGAACACATCACAGCTGTGACCTTTGACCCTGGTAGACCTGTGCTGAGGAACCAGCAGTCTGGTGACCAGCAGGGGGCTCCACCCAGTTGATCAGTTTAATCCGATCAATAACACATCAGAGTATTTCTCCTCTGATGGGCCGGAGTCTCCGGATCCAGATCCAAACCAGATCCAGATCCAAACCGGATCCAGATCCAAACCAGATCCAGATCCAGAGGGTTCCAGTCAGGATCCAGAACTCCTTCTGGACCCGGGTCCTGGTGGACTCTGGGATCTTCGTCCTTCGTCTTCTTCTTCCTCACAGATGGGGGGGTTTCCTCCAGGGCTCCTGATCCCTGATGGATCCATGTGACCCTCGGGGGGGGGGGGTCAATGGGCCACGTCAGCATAACGGTGGCCCCCAAAGGGCCCGATGTAACTGAGACGGTGGAAATGGAACTAAATGGAACCAAAGGGAACGTTTGTTTTAAGCTCTTGGGGGCCACATAAAATGACGTGGAGGGCCACATTCGGCCCGGGGGCCTTGGGTTTGACTCGTGCTCTACAGGCTGACCTGACCCAGAAGGTCCAGGTGTGTTTATTTTAAGGTAAAACCGCCCCCCAGGTGTGAATGCAGGAGTTTCGGGAAGTCCGAGGTGTCCCTGAACGCACCAGCTGGGAGGTGGGCTCACCCCCCCGTGAAGAGGAAGAGGAGGAGGAGGGGGCATTTCCTCCTCCCCCCTCCCTCCATGTCCATCCCCGCAGCCTGTTGGGGTCCCGTTAACGGAGGATGATGACGATGAAGCTCCAGACTGAGAGGAGGAGTGACGTCACCGTTCAGGCCGGACTTTAAAAGTTTGACGTGACTCCTGAGGAGGGGGCAGCAGTGACGTCATGGAAGGGTTTCCTCCACCGGAGACGGAGTGAACCGGACCCGTGTCGGTGTTCACGGGAACCGAACCGGGAGAACCGGACGAACCGAGCGCCGTTAGAACCGGTAGACCGGACATGAGCGGATAAAGGACGGCGGAGAACCGACGAACGTTTTTCCGGTGTCCGGTGGAGCGACGGAAGCCCGATGAGCGGCACGCAGACCCTCACCGACAGGTACGGACCCGGTCCCCGGTTTAAAACGCTCGAACCAGCGGAAACGATTCGGTTCACCGATGACCGGGAGGAAAAACGTCCCGCCGGACTCCGTTCATTTACCGGTAGATTTAAGCCCGTCCTACCTGTGGAGAGAACCGACGTGAGAATCCGGTGTTCACCTCCAGACGTTTACATCTACGGACCGGTTCTGATGGTTCCGGTACCGGAGCCGTGAGAAAAACGGCAGAACCTCATTCCGGTTGTTTTCACCCCGGGGTGTTGTGTTTTAACGGGACGGAAACACGACCGACGACGGCCTCCAGCATCCGTAGGAATAACAGTTAAAAGTTGAATTACAGTCAAAGTAAAAACAGCAGAGCGACCAGAACCGAACCGAACTTTAAATGAGTGTTTCTGAAGTTTGTTTGTTTCACAAAATTAACTTCAAACTTTAATTTCTAGCGAGAAAATCCAGATTAATGAAAAACAGACGGATTATCAATGGAGTTCAGTCAGAAGCAAACTTCACCTTCACCTCTAGTGGGAGTCCGCCCAGCCTGCAGGGGGCGGAGTTCCTGGACCAAACCGGGATTAGGTCTGGACTGGTTCAGTTTGAATTATGTTAGTGACGTCATCACAAAGGAAGTGTGGGGTTGGATACTAATACTGGTGTTACTGTGACATCACATCCTGGTCATGGGACTTCCTGTTGATCCTGGTCATGTGACTTCCTGTTGATCCTGGTCATGTGACTTCCTGTTGATCCTGGTCATGTGACTTTGTGTGTATTGATATAGTCAAGTGACTTCCTGTGCATTGATCCTGGTCATGTGACTTACTGTGTGTTGATCCTGGTCATGTGACTTCCTGTTGATCCTGGTCATGTGACTTCCTGTTGATCCTGGTCATGTGACTTCCTGTTGATCCTGGTCATGTGACTTCCTGTGTGTTGATCCTGGTCATGTGACTTCCTGTGTGTTGATCCTGGTCATGTGACTTCCTGTGTATTGATCCAGGTCATGTGACTTCCTGTTGATCCTGGTCATGTGACTTCCTGTTGATCCTGGTCATGTGACTTCCTGTGTATTGATCCTGGTCATGTGACTTCCTGTTGATCCTGGTCATGTGACTTCCTGTGCATTGATCCTGGTCATGTGACTTCCTGTGTGTTGATCCTGGTCATGTGACTTCCTGTTGATCCTGGTCATGTGACTTCCTGTGTTGTGATCCAGGTGGTGGGGGTGAGGTCTGGATGGGGGGATTCCATCGGTCTGAGGTCACTGGTGTATTTTTAGTGGTGGTCAGTTTCCTGTGAGGAAACGCCAAACAGAACCCATGTGACGACCCAGGAAGCCCTCTGATTGGCTGGCCTCCAGCCACTCCGTTTGAATCGCTCTGATTGTGTCGGGTGTTGAGAGACGCACGTCCTGACCTGCAGAGGCCCTGTTCTGACCCGCATCAGGGTGCTGGGGGGGGGGTCATGTTCATCAATCAGGACATCCCAAAGATCCCAATCAGTCAATCACTGATCAATGACGCGTTGAAAGCCTCGTGTCAGTGGGACCCCGTCCTCATGGAGGGGGGGGCTTTGGGTCCTAGTCTGAGGGTTCTGGAGGTTCTTCCTGGAACCCGACTTCAGTTGCTAGGCAACGCTGGAGAAGAATCCAGGTAGCGTCCCGCTAGCGGACATGTTTACGGTCTGGATGGGCGTGTCCTCGCGTCTCCAGGGGGAAACACTGGAACCTCTGTTGAGCTGGTTACCATAGCAACTGACGGAGGACAGCACAGAGGAGCGTCTTCAGAGGAAACCTGGGTCGGGATCGGTTCTGGACCGGGATCCAGACCAGGATCCAGACCAGGATCCAGACTGGGATCCAGACCAGGATCCAGACTGGGATCCAGACCAGGATCCAGACTGGGATCCAGACTAGACTGGGCAGGAGGTCAGGAGGCGGAGCCAACGACCTGAACTGATGCATCGAACGTGGCGCTGATTGGCGGATGTTGACGCTGATGTTTGTTTATTCATTCCTTGATGACATCATCAGTCGCTGCCTACAAACCGATGATGTCGTTTAACTCCGCCCTCTGTGTCTCCAGGACGCCGAACATTCTGAACAAAGACCCGGCAGAGAAGAACCCCCGACATGAGAACTCACCTGTTGCCCTCAAGCACGACTTCGACCCCACAGGTGACCCACTTTAACCCTCTCAATGACTCTCATATTGATTTGATTGATCCTTTGATTTGATTGACTCTCCCATTTGATTCATTCATTAATTTCATTGATTCTACCATTTGATTGACTCTCCCTTTTGGTTGGTTCCCTGATTTGATTGATTCTCTGGTCTGCTGCGGTGTGGTTTCTTTCTGAGGGGTTCCGTCCTTGACAGATGGACGTCGTTCCGGGTTCTCCTTGGAGAACCGGACCCCCTGAACCCTCGGGGGCCCACAGAGGGATCAGGGGTCATGGATCTGCTGTCTGCAGGTCTGGTCCAGCGCTGCGTGATCATCCAGAGAGACGAGAACGGCTTCGGTCTGACGGTCAGCGGGGACAACCCGGTGTTCGTCCAGCTGGTGAAAGAAGGTGAGACCCCGCCTCCACCTGCACGAAAAAAAACAATCAAACCCACCACAGTCACCATGACGACACGCTCTGACTGTTTGTCCTGTAGATGGCGCCGCCATGCGAGCCGGCGTCCAGACGGGGGATCGTATCATCAAGGTGAGGAGAGTCTGGTTCGCGTCCCGGTCGTGTTTGTGAATAAATAAAGTTTAACTCAGCGCTGAAGTCGTGGGATTGGTCGTTTGATTGATGACAATTAAAATCTGTTCCTCTTGATCTGATGGAACCTCGTTTAAACAGGTCAACGGAACCCTGGTGACGCATTCAAACCACATAGAGGTCGTCAAGCTGATCAAATGTAAGTCTGAACTGTTATTACACCTGTTATTACGCCTGGTAGTACACCTGTTATTACACCTGTCATTACACATGGTAGTCCACCTGTTATTACACCTGTTGTTACAGTGGCTAGTCCACCTGCTATTACACCTGTTAGTCCACTGTTACTACATCTGTTAATACACCTAGTTATTACATCTGTTATTACACCTGCGAGTTCACTTGTTATTACACCTGTTATTACACCTGTTTTTACACCTCCTAGTCCAACTGTAATTACACCTGTTATTACACCAGTTATTACACCTAGTAACCTCACGGCCCCCCCCTCCTCTCCCAGCCGGCTCCTACGTGGCCCTGACGGTTCTGGGTCGACCTCCAGGACTGGTTCAGGTCCCTCTGGAGGAGGAAGGAGTGAAGCTGCTGGAGGAACCTGCAGAGGTCACTTCCTGTTTGTCAGCGCCACACTCACCTGCAACACCAGGGGGGGAGACGAGCAGTCATGTGACCAGCGGCACTTCCTGCAGCCTCCAGGGGGACGTCCTGTCTCCGCCCCCTGATGGCGTGAGAAGAGACGACCTCCAGACGATCGCTGAGTCATCAGTTACTGCTCTGAAACAGGAAGTGACTCAACGTGTTGTTTCAGGGCGGAGGCTCCAGCCCCCCAGCTGAGGAAGGGGACGGCGGTCCCTCGCTGGCCCCGCCCCCGTGTGACGGCGCCAACAACGGGCAGTCCTCCATTGGTCACTCTGTGGGTTCAAAGTTCAATTCACTAACACCAAAATTAGAAATGAATCATTTGCATATGGCAATATCAATTACTGGAGTAATCAATAAAAATGCTAACTGGCTAACACAGCTGGCTAACGCCAGCCAGCTATCATCAAACGCTTTGTCTCGCTAGCATTCACCGCTGGCTAACGTTAGCTGTGTTGTCCTGTGTGGTAGATACTCTCAGTCAGCGCCGGCCAGAGAGATGAAGGTCACACCTGTCCGTCACCTGACCCCCAGGACACACCTGACACGGTAACACACACACACACACACACACACACACTTTTGTTACTTCTGGTTTTGTGATTTCTCAGACTCAGCGTGTCTGCCCTGTGGTCCAGGACCCCAGCTCCCAGTGCATTGTGGGTAGCCCTCCATATCTCATCAACCCTGAGATCATTGGAGCAGAAGACGACTACTTTGAGTCTCAGCAGGAGGAGGTACCTGAAATGTTTCTGTCACCTCCAACACTAACAGTAATCTGGTTCAGATTAACGGATGAATTCTGGTTCAGATTAACGGATGAATTCTGGTTCAGATTAACGGATGAATTCTGGTTCAGATTAACGGATGAATTCTGGTTCAGATTAACGGATGAATTCTGGTTCAGATTAACGGATTAATTCTGTTTCAGATTAACGGATGAATTCCGGTTCAGATTAACGGATGAATTCCGGTTCAGATTAACGGATGAATTCTGGTTCAGATTAACGGATGAATTCTGTTTCAGATTAACGGATGAATTCCGGTTCAGATTAACGGATGAATTCTGTTTCAGATTAACGGATGAATTCCGTTTCAGATTAACGGATGAATTCTGTTTCAGATTAACGGATGAATTCTGGTTCAGATTAACGGATGAATTCTGGTTCAGATTAACGGATGAATTCTGGTTCAGATTAACGGATGAATTCTAGTTCAGATTAACGGATGAATTCTGTTTCAGATTAACGGATGAATTCTGGTTCAGACTAACGGATGAATTCTGTTTCAGATTAACGGATGAATTCTGGTTCAGATTAACGGATGAATTCTGGTTCAGATTAACGGATGAATTCTGGTTCAGATTAACGGATGAATTCTGGTTCAGATTAACGGATGAATTCTGGTTCAGATTAACGGATGAATTCTGGTTCAGATTAACGGATGAATTCTGGTTCAGATTAACGGATGAATTCTGGTTCAGATTAATGGATGAATTCTGTTTCAGATTAACGGATGAATTCTGGTTCAGATTAACGGATGAATTCCGGTTCAGATTAACGGATGAATTCTGTTTCAGATTAACGGATTAATTCTGTTTCAGATTAACGGATGAATTCCGGTTCAGATTAACGGATGAATTCTGTTTCAGATTAACGGATGAATTCCGTTTCAGATTAACGGATGAATTCCGTTTCAGATTAACGGATGAATTCTGGTTCAGATTAACGGATGAATTCTAGTTCATATTAACGGATGAATTCTGGTTCAGATTAACGGATGAATTCTGGTTCAGATTAACGGATGAATTCTGGTTCAGATTAACGGATGAATTCTGGTTCAGATTAACGGATGAATTCTGGTTCAGATTAACGGATGAATTCTGGTTCAGATTAACGGATGAATTCTGGTTCAGATTAACGGATGAATTCTGGTTCAGATTAACGGATGAATTCTGGTTCAGATTAACGGATGAATTCTGGTTCAGATTAACGGATGAATTCTGGTTCAGATTAACGGATGAATTCTGGTTCAGATTAACGGATGAATTCCGTTTCAGATTAACGGATGAATTCCGTTTCAGATTAACGGATGAATTCCGGTTCAGATTAACGGATGAATTCTGTTTCAGATTAACGGATGAATTCTGTTTCAGATTAACGGATGAATTCCGGTTCAGATTAACGGATGAATTCCGTTTCAGATTAACGGATGAATTCCGTTTCAGATTAACGGATGAATTCCGGTTCAGATTAACGGATGAATTCCGTTTCAGATTAACGGATGAATTCCGTTTCAGATTAACGGATGAATTCCGGTTCAGATTAACGGATGAATTCCAGTTCATATTAACGGATGAATTCCGGTTCAGATTAACGGATGAATTCTGGTTCAGATTAACGGATGAATTCTGTTTCAGATTAACGGATGAATTCTGGTTCAGATTAACGGATGAATTCTGGTTCAGATTAACGGATGAATTCTGGTTCAGATTAACGGATGAATTCTGTTTCAGATTAACGGATAAATTCTGGTTCATATTAACGGATGAATTCTGGTTCAGATTAACGGATGAATTCTGGTTCAGATTAACGGATGAATTCTGGTTCAGATTAACGGATGAATTCTGGTTCAGATTAACGGATGAATTCTGGTTCAGATTAACGGATGAATTCTGTTTCAGATTTACGGAGAGTGCAGCTCGTTTCAGAGCGTGGACCTGCTGAAGGCTCGTCCTGCTCATCTGGCCGTCTTCCTGCATCACGTCGTCTCTCAGTTCGATCCTGCTCCTCTGGTGGGTAAATTAATCTGATGATAATCTTAATCTTTAATCCCATTAAAGAATAAATTCTCTGACGGTGGTGTAATGACGCTCAGCAGGGGAAACCTGAGGAAATAGTGTTTGAATAAGAATGAAAGTGGGCCGGGGACGGACCCTTGTGGAACACCTTCACTGATGCACAAGTTTACATCCATCTTCTTCCTCTTCCTCTTCCTCTTCCTGTTCCTCTTCCTGTTCCTCTTCCTGTTCCTCTTCCTCTTCCTCTTCCTCTTCCTGTTCCTCTTCCTGTTCCTCTTCCTCTTCCTGTTCCTCTTCCTGTTCCTCTTCCTGTTCCTGTTCCTCTTCCTGTTCCTCTTCCTGTTCCTCTTCCTGTTCCTGTTCCTCTTCCTCTTCCTGTTCCTCTTCCTGTTCCTCTTCCTCTTCCTGTTCCTGTTCCTCTTCCTGTTCCTCTTCCTGTTCCTGTTCCTCTTCCTGTTCCTCTTCCTCTTCCTTTTCCTCTTCCTGTTTCTGTTCCTCTTCCTGGTCCTGTTCCTCTTCCTCTTCCTGTTCCTGTTCCTCTTCCTGTTCCTCTTCCTGTTCCTGTTCCTGTTCCTCTTCCTCTTCCTGTTCCTCTTCCTGTTCCTCTTCCTCTTCCTCTTCCTCTTCCTCTTCCTCTTCCTGTTCCTCTTCCTGTTCCTCTTCCTCTTCCTGTTCCTGTTCCTGTTCCTCTTCCTGTTCCTCTTCCTGTTCCTGTTCCTCTTCCTGTTCCTGTTCCTCTTCCTGTTCCTGTTCCTGTTCCTCTTCGTCTTCCTGTTCCTCTTCCTCTTCCTCTTCCTGTTCCTCTTCCTGTTCCTGTTCCTCTTCCTGTTCCTCTTCCTGTTCCTCTTCCTGTTCCTCTTCCTCTTCCTGTTCCTGTTCCTCTTCCTGTTCCTCTTCCTCTTCCTGTTCGTCTTCCTCTTCCTGTTCCTCTTCCTGTTCCTCTTCCTGTTCCTCTTCCTCTTCCTGTTCCTCTTCCTCTTCCTGTTCCTCTTCCTCTTCCTTTTCCTCTTCCTGTTTCTGTTCCTCTTCCTGGTCCTCTTCCTCTTCCTGTTCCTGTTCCTCTTCCTGTTCCTGTTCCTCTTCCTGTTCCTCTTCCTGTTCCTCTTCCTCTTCCTGTTCCTCTTCCTGTTCCTCTTCCTCTTCCTGTTCCTGTTCCTCTTCCTCTTCCTCTTCCTGTTCCTGTTCCTCTTCCTGTTCCTGTTCCTCTTCCTCTTCCTGTTCCTCTTCCTCTTCCTGTTCCTCTTCCTCTTCCTGTTCCTGTTCCTCTTCCTGTTCCTCTTCCTCTTCTTGTTCCTCTTCCTCTTCCTGTTCCTCTTCCTGTTCCTCTTCGTCTTCCTGTTCCTCTTCCTGTTCCTCTTCCTCTTCCTCTTCCTGTTCCTGTTCCTCTTCCTGTTCCTCTTCCTGTTCCTCTTCCTGTTCCTGTTCCTGTTCCTCTTCCTGTTCCTCTTCCTGTTCCTCTTCCTGTTCCTCTTCCTGTTCCTCTTCCTGTTCCTGTTCCTCTTCCTCTTCCTCTTCCTCTTCCTCTTCCTCTTCCTGTTCCTCTTCCTGTTCCTGTTCCTCTTCCTGTTCCTGTTCCTGTTCCTCTTCGTCTTCCTGTTCCTGTTCCTCTTCCTGTTCCTCTTCCTGTTCCTCTTCCTGTTCCTGTTCCTGTTCCTCTTCCTGTTCCTCTTCCTGTTCCTGTTCCTCTTCCTGTTCCTCTTCCTGTTCCTGTTCCTGTTCCTCTTCCTGTTCCTCTTCCTGTTCCTCTTCCTGTTCCTGTTCCTCTTCCTCTTCCTGTTCCTGTTCCTCTTCCTGTTCCTGTTCCTCTTCCTGTTCCTCTTCCTGTTCCTCTTCCTGTTCCTCTTCCTGTTCCTGTTCCTGTTCCTCTTCCTCTTCCTCTTCCTGTTCCTGTTCCTGTTCCTCTTCCTGTTCCTGTTCCTCTCCTCCCGTTAGCTTTGCTACCTCTACGCTGACATGTACCAGCAGACCAGCTCCAGAGACAGCCGGCGGGTCTTCCTGGAGCTCCACTCCATCTTCCTGGAGCGAGCAGCTGTGAGTTGGTGTCCTTCTCCTCTCCTGACAGCAGACGTCTGGTTTCTGATGGAACTCCTTCTTTTTCCCAGAACCTGAAGGTTCCTCTACCAGAGGCCGTCACCGCTGAACTGGGTGAGGGCAGTGAACGCATCACGACGAGTCAGCTGACCTGGACGACACTGACTGTGTTTTCCTCACAGAGAAACGGAAGCTGGACTTAATCCCAGATGAGATCTGCAGACAACTAGTCCAGATCCTGCAGGATTCACTGCTGCCAGACCTGAAGAAGAACCTGGAGGACTTCAGGTAGGGGGGAGAAGACCAACCAGAACACCTGATGGTCATGATGATGGTGATGAAGGTGATGATGAAGGTGATGATGATGATGATGATGATGAAGGTGATGATGAAGGTGATGATGATGATGATGAAGGTGATGGTGATGGTGATGATGAAGGTGATGATGAAGGTGATGAAGGTGATGATGAAGGTGATGATGAAGGTGATGATGATGATGATGAAGGTGATGATGAAGGTGATGATGATGATGATGAAGGTGATGATGATGATGATGAAGGTGATGATGAAGGTGATGAAGGTGATGATGAAGGTGATGAAGGTGATGATGGTGATGATGATGATGATGATGGTGATGAAGGTGATGATGATGATGATGAAGGTGATGATGATGATGATGAAGGTGATGATGAAGGTGATGAAGGTGATGATGATGGTGATGATGATGATGATGAAGGTGATGATGATGATGATGAAGGTGATGATGAAGGTGATGATGATGATGATGATGATGAAGGTGGTGATGAAGGTGATGATGGTGATGATGATGATGGTGATGAAGATGATGATGATGAAGGTGATGATGATGGTGATGAAGGTGATGATGAAGGTGATGAAGGTGATGATGAAGGTGATGATGATGATGATGAAGGTGATGATGATGATGAAGGTGATGATGAAGGTGATGATGATGATGATGATGATGAAGGTGATGATGATGATGATGAAGGTGATGATGATGATGATGAAGGTGATGATGAAGGTGATGATGATGATGATGAAGGTGATGATGAAGGTGATGATGATGATGAAGATGATGAAGGTGATGATGAAGGTGATGATGATGAAGGTGATGATGATGATGATGAAGATGATGATGATGATGATGAAGGTGATGATGATGAAGGTGATGATGATGATGATGAAGGTGATGATGAAGGTGATGATGAAGGTGATGATGATGATGATGATGAAGGTGATGATGAAGGTGATGATGAAGGTGATGATGATGATGATGATGAAGGTGATGATGAAGATGATGATGAAGGTGATGATGATGATGATGAAGGTGATGATGATGGTGATGATGATGATGATGAAGGTGATGATGAAGGTGATGATGAAGGTGATGATGATGATGATGATGAAGGTGATGATGATGATGATGATGAAGGTGATGATGAAGGTGATGATGAAGGTGATGATGATGATGATGATGCTGTCTGCAGGCAGAAGCGCAGCATGGGTCTGACTCTGGCTGAGGACCAGCTGTCCAGGCTGGATCTGGACCTGGAGAAGGAGTGCTCGTGTGCGGAACACATCCTGTCCAGGATCGAGGACATCCTGTGAGCATGCTGACACACACCTGTTTAGCCCCGCCCCCCTGCTGTATGCTAACGCTGGTCTGGTGTTCATAGGTCAACGTCTCATCCGACAGAAGAGGAGAAGAGGTGAGTCTGGAGAGAGCTGAGGGCCGACGCTGTCTGCAGAGACTCACGCGCGTGTCTGCAGAGACTCACGCGCGTGTCTGCAGAGACTCACGCGCGTGTCTGCAGAGACTCACGCGCGTGTCTGCAGAGACTCACGCGCGTGTCTGCAGAGACTCACGCGCGTGTCTGCAGAGACTCACGCGCGTGTCTGCAGAGACTCACACGCGTGTCTGCAGAGACTCACACGCGTGTCTGCAGAGACTCACGCGCGTGTCTGCAGAGACTCACGCGCGTGTCTGCAGAGACTCACGCGTGTCTGCAGAGACTCACGCGTGTCTGCAGAGACTCACGCGCGTGTCTGCAGAGACTCACGCTCGTATCTGCAGAGACTCACACGCGTGTCTGCAGAGACTCACGCGTGTCTGCAGAGACTCACGCGCGTGTCTGCAGAGACTCACGCTCGTATCTGCAGAGACTCACACGCGTGTCTGCAGAGACTCACACGCGTGTCTGCAGAGACTCACGCGTGTCTGCAGAGACTCACGCGCGTGTCTGCAGAGACTCACGCTCGTATCTGCAGAGACTCACGCGCGTGTCTGCAGAGACTCACGCGTGTCTGCAGAGACTCACGCGCGTGTCCTGTTGTTGTCATGTCATGTCGTGTTGTTATGTCATGTCGCATCTTGTTGTGTCGTTTTGTTGTTATGTCATGTCGTGTTATGTCGTGTCGTGTTGTTATGTCATGTCGTGTTATGTCGTGTCGTGTCGGCAGTCAGACGATGCAGTTTGTGATCCTGACCTACATGAAGCATCTGGGGGTCAAAACCAAAGAGCCTCGGGGGCTGGAGCCCAAACGGGCTCGCATCAACTTCCTGCCCAAGATTAAGGTGTGACTGACACACACACACACACACACACACACACACACACACACACACACACACACACACACACATTTAACTGAACTATCTTCTCAACAAGCAGAAAAGCATCAAGCCTGAGAAGGACGGCGAGGAGAAGGTGAAGAAAACTCGCTTTCCCAGCATCCTCGGCCCACCGCGCCGCCTGAGCCGAGTGGATTCCACCTCAGGTGAGAACGACATGAAACGTCACTGGTAAAAAACTTTATTTAAATAAAGTCGTTCAAATAAAACGACTCTGGTGATTCTGGATGTGATGGACGTGTGGCGTTACCATGGTGACATGAAGGTCCAGCCGACCCGTGAGCGTCTGCGGCGCCGCTAACAGAACCCTGTCTTCCTGTCCAGTGGGCCGGGCGGTGGACCTGAACAAGCAGCGCTCCCCAAAGCCCGCCTCCCCGCCGGCCGCCGGCGCCGCCGACCCGCCCGACGGCTCCGGGGTCGGCTCAGGTCGCACCCGTGGAGGTCACCTCAGCGAGGGATTGGACACCAGTGTGGTGCCGACCACGCCCCCCACGCTCAGCCCGCCCACCAGTCAGGCGTCAGACGCCGGCGGACCGGACTCTGACCCCAGTGAGATCACTTCCTGTTTGTCCAGGAAGTCAAGTAAAAGCTGAATGTCTGGTCTAAAGGACCGAACGTCTCCCCCCCCCAGACGCGTCTCCGTTTGGCGTCCAGTCCAGACCGGGGGAGGGTCCCCCCTCTGGTGACCAGCAGGACGCGGGCTCCAGTCCCACCAGCCCCCAGTTCAACTTCAGCCCCCCCAGCCTGGAGCAGCTCCAGGAGGAGGAGCAGGACGCCTTCAGGTAGTCGAGTCAGCGCCTTCATCCGTCAGCGATGATGTCATTGATGATGTCATCTGACATGCGGGGGGCTCTTCCTGTCTCTGCAGGATGGAGGCGGGTTCGGGCGACGCCCAGAGCGAAGACGAGCCGCCGGGCGAGGTGGAGGGCGAGGAGGACCCCCTGAACTGGCAGAGTCTGGTCAGCCCCGGGGTCCTGACGGGCCTCACCCCCCAGGAGGTCAAACGACAGGAAGTCATCCACGGTGAGGCGCCGGAACAGGAAGCGGCGCCGGTGCTCGCTGTCTGATGTCTGACGCGTTGCGTTCTCCCGTAGAGCTGTTCACCACGGAGCGCGCTCACGTCCGCACGCTCAGGGTGCTCGAAAGCGTGTTCTACCAGAGGCTGACCCGACACGCTGTCCTGCCCCCCCAGGACGTCCGACACATCTTCACCAACCTGGAGGAGATCGTTCAGCTGCACGGTACTGGTTTAATCCAGTTTGATCCAGTGTAATCGTGTTCAGTCCAGTTTAGTCCAGTTCAGTTCAGTTTAATCCATTTCAGTCCAGTTTAATCCAGTTCAATTCAGTTTAATCCAGTTTAGTCCAGTTTGAATCCAGTTCAGTCCAGTTTAATCCAGTTCAGTCCAGTTTAATCCAGTTCAATTCAGTTGAATTTAGTTCAGTCCAGTTTAAATCCAGTTCAGTCCAGTTTAATCCAGTTCAAGACAGTTTAATCCAGTTTAAACCAGTTTCATCCAGTTAAATCCAGTTAAATCCAATTTAATCCAGTTCATTCCAGTTTAAATAAAAATTTAGTTAGATTTTAAATTAAATAGTGCAGGAGTTTTGTTGTTTGTTAGAAATGATTAGATTACATAGATTAGATCAATAGATTATTGATTATATCAGTGAACTGAAATCTTCTGTCTCTAGTCTCCATAACGGAACAGATGACAGCGATCAGGAGGCGGAGCGAGACGTCTGTGATTGGTCAGATAGCAGATGACCTACTGAGATGGGTAAAACCAGTTTAAGATGACCTACTGGGATGGGTAAAACCAGT
Organism: Antennarius maculatus; assembly: GCA_013358685.1. Classification (NCBI taxonomy): domain Eukaryota; kingdom Metazoa; phylum Chordata; class Actinopteri; order Lophiiformes; family Antennariidae; genus Antennarius; species Antennarius maculatus. The sequence continues at coordinate 464,410 of CM023617.1, forward strand.
TTAAGATGACCTACTGGGATGGGTAAAACCAGTTTAAGATGACCTACTGGGATGGGTAAAACCAGTTTAAGATGACCTACTGGGATGGGTAAAACCAGCTTAAGATGACCTACTGGGATGGGTAAAACCAGTTTAAGATGACCTACTGGGATGGGTAAAACCAGTTTAAGATGACCTACTGGGATGGGTAAAACCAGTTTAAGATGACCTACTGGGATGGGTAAAACCAGTTTAAGATGACCTACTGGGATGGGTAAAACCAGCTTAAGATGACCTACTGGGATGGGTAAAACCAGCTTAAGATGACCTACTGGGATGGGTAAAACCAGTTTAAGATGACCTACTGGGATGGGTAAAACCAGCTTAAGATGACCTACTGGGATGGGTAAAACCAGTTTAAGATGACCTACTGGGATGGGTAAAACCAGTTTAAGATGACCTACTGGGATGGGTAAAACCAGTTTAAGATGACCTACTGGGATGGGTAAGTCCAGCTGGTCTCCTCACTAACTCACTCGTGTTGGTTCCAGTTCAGCGGTGAGGAGGAGGAGAAGATCACGGCGGCGGTGGGAACGTTCTGCAGCAACCAGCCGTCGGCTCTGGAGCTCATCAAGAGCAGGAAGAAGAAGGACCAGAAGTTCCACCTGTTCATGCAGGTGAGAACCAGAACCCCCAGGTGTTAGCATGATGTTCGAAGGAGAACCAGCTGAAGAGATGAGAGCTTGTGTAGCTTAAGCTAATTTATTAGCAACATCATTTTAGACATGTTAGCCGCCGTTAGCCTGCTAGCTCTCCTTTATGTTAGCCGTTGTCTTCCCTCAGGAGGCTGAGAGCAACCGTCTGTGTCGGCGTCTGCAGCTGAAGGACATCATCCCCATGGAGATGCAGCGCGTCACCAAGTACCCGCTGCTGCTGGAGAACGTCGCCAAGTACACAGGTGCAGTACACAGGTGCACAGGTGCAGTACACAGGTGCGCAGGTGCAGTACACAGGTGCGCAGGTGCAGTACACAGGTGCGCAGGTGCAGTACACAGGTGCACAGGTATCTGCACAGGTGCAGACGCATCACCATTGCATCCGGCGTCACGTTCCTTCACGCTTATGTTCCCACAGAAGACGGCGAGGAGAAGGAGAAGGTGAAGAAAGCTGCAGAATGCTGTAAACAGATCCTGAACCATGTGAACCAGGCCGTCAGAGAAGCTGAGAACAAACAGGTGGAGTCTCCACACGGAGGGGGGGTCAGGTTCCCCTGGAGGTTCTGACGGTGAGGAACGTGTGTGTGTTCTCTCCACAGAAACTAGAGGAGTACCAGAGGCGGCTGGACATCTCCTCCCTGAAGCAGAGCGAGAACCCCGTGGTCCTGGAGCTGAAGGTCAGGATGAGGAACCAGAGAGAACTTCTGGTCCATCCTGTCCTCCACCACTGAACCCTGTTCCTGTTGATTGTTGTCCATCAGAACCTGGACCTGACCAAGAGGAAGATGTTCCACGAGGGCCCTCTGTCCTGGAAAGTCAACAAAGACAAGACGATCGGTAAACCTGACTAAAACTAGTTCTAACTAAACCCGACTGACGCTAAACTAAACTAAAACTAAACCTAAGAACACTAACCGTAACTAGAAATACAGGTAGACCTGGAGTTACGTCGTTTGGAGTTACGATCTTTTAAAGTTAGGTCGTTTGGATTTGGTTTACGCTGCGTCTCCTGGAACGAGTTAACGACGTCGGCAGAGGTTTACCTCTCATTAACCATAACTAGTTCCTGCGACCTGCAGCCAGAGGCGTGAGGGGTCAGCCCCGCCCCTCTTTGGGCGACTCTGGCTTCACTCTGAAACAGACACACGAGGGTCTTGTTGGGCTCTAAACCGTGGAGCTAAAGCGCCCTCCGTCCTCAGAGCTCTACACCCTCCTGCTGGAGGACGTCCTGGTTCTGCTGCAGAAACAAGACGAGCGTCTCGTCCTGCGGTTCCACGGCAAGAATGTGGCGAGCGCCGCCGACACCAAACACATCTTCAGCCCCGTCATCAAGCTCAGCACCGTCCTGGTTCGCCCGGTGGCGACGGGTAAGGACCGACCGTAGGTCTGAAGGTGGACCTGGTAGGCCTCAGGCGTGACTCTGATTGGACGGCTTTGACTTGTTCCAGACAACCGGTCGTTCTTCGTCCTCTCCATGTCGGATAACGGTCCTCAGATCTACGAGCTGACGGCACAGACGGTGTCCGATCAGAGAACGTGAGTCTCCAATGGCGACGGGTGAGTTCGGTGTTTCGTCCACCTCACCTGACGCTCCGCCTCCCGTCCTCCAGGTGGCAGTGTCTGATCACGCAGTGTGCTGACGCCATGAAGGCCAAGGGGGTCAACAGAAACACGCCTGCAGCTCAGTCAGAGTGAGTCCGCCGCCACAGCCAATCACGTCGTAGTGATGTCATGTGATCGGTTCTAATGTCAACATGTTTCAGTGTCGAGGGCGATGACATCATCAAACAGGAGAAGACGAGCGAGGGAACCTCAGGAGGGAGCGTCCATCCATCAGGTCAGTGAAACAGTCCAGGTTCACGCAGTGAAACAGTCCAGGTTCACACAGTGAAACAGTCCAGGTTCACAGTGAAACAGTCCAGGTTCACGCAGTGAAACAGTCCAGGTTCACGCAGTGAAACAGTCCAGGTTCACGCAGTGAAACAGTCCAGGTTCACGCAGTGAAACAGTCCAGGTTCACGCAGTGAAACAGTCCAGGTTCACGCAGTGAAACAGTTCAGGTTCACGCAGTGAAACAGTCCAGGTTCACGCAGTGAAACAGTCCAGGTCCACGCAGTGAAACAGTCCAGGTTCACGCAGTGAAACAGTCCAGGTTCACGCAGTGAAACAGTCCAGGTTCACACAGTGAAACAGTCCAGGTCCACGCAGTGAAACAGTCCAGGTTCACGCAGTGAAACAGTCCAGGTTCACGCAGTGAAACAGTCCAGGTTCACGCAGTGAAACAGTCCAGGTTCACGCAGTGAAACTGTCCAGGTTCACGCAGTGAAACAGTCCAGGTTCACGCAGTGAAACAGTCCAGGTTCACGCAGTGAAACAGTCCAGGTTCACGCAGTGAAACAGTCCAGGTTCACGCAGTGAAACAGTCCAGGTTCACGCAGTGAAACAGTCCAGGTTCACGCAGTGAAACAGTCCAGGTTCACGCAGTGAAACAGTCCAGGTTCACGCAGTGAAACAGTCCAGGTTCACGCAGTGAAACAGTTCAGGTTCACGCAGTGAAACAGTCCAGGTTCACGCAGTGAAACAGTCCAGGTCCACGCAGTGAAACAGTCCAGCCGACATCCTTCATAACTTGAATCGAAAGGATCTTGAACCACATTTTATTGTTTGGCTCCTCCCACTTAGACTCCTCCCCCTATCCGCCGAGCATGAACCCGTTTGATGGCCTGAAGTTAGTGGACGAGGAAGAGGAGGCCGCCGTAGGCGGTTGTCATGGAGACGAGAACGATGATGATGAGGTGGACGAGGCTGAACTGGAGGCGTTCCTGGATGGCCAGCTGATGGACCAGATGCAGGAGGACCACGCCCCCGTTTCAGCCTCCTGGAAAGGCGACGACGCCCTCAGGACACGTGAGTCACGCCTTAAAGGGACAGTACACACAAACCACACACGTCCTGAATCATCCTCCTGCTCTTCCAGTGGCGATGCTGAAGCAAACGCTGTTCAACCACCTGATGAGCAGAGAGGAGAGTGGGGCCCCCGGGGGTCCTGGGGGGCCTGAGGGCCCATCTGATGAGAGCCAAACAGCTGCAGATTTGCAGGAAGACGATGCTCACGCTGGACGTAACAGTAAGGCCTGGATCAACATGTGTTAGCATGAGGCTACAGCCTAGCGTAGTACGGATAGCATAAATAGCTAGCTACAGCTAAAAAAATAAAAACGAATAAGATATGGTTAGGTATTTAGCTCTTAAGTAGATGAATGTGGCTAGCTATTTCCCTCTGTTTATATGCTAAGCTAAGCTAACATCACATTAGCATCTTTTGAGGTTGCACACACCTGAAATGTTGCGTTAAACCCCCCCCAGGTGGTTTCGTGGTTCTGGATTTTGTCGCTGACGATGACGGCGGAGACGTCGGCATCGACATGACGAAGCTGCTGTCCTCCTCCTCGCAGGCGGGGGGCGCTGGCGGCCCCAACCTCAGCAGGCAGCTCATGACTCACCTGCGCCTCCTGCAGGCCGACCTGCAGTACCTGAAGGTATCAGTCAGCTGACCGGCGTTGCATGATGGGAGGTTGAGTTCCCAGTAACCAATGGGACGTTTTTACTACTGGTTGAAGTTTATCTTGTAGTTTCTTCTTCCCTCCAGGAGGTGGAGCTGAAGTACAACCAGCTGACTCAGCCCAACTGTGAGGTGGCGGCGACGGCCGATGACATCAACAGTAAGTTTCCCTCGTCGCCATCGACCGCGTCTCGTCTCCTTTGCTCCGTCTTTCATTTAAAGTGAACGTTGTGATGATTTCCAGACGGAATCCAGTGATCTTTTGCTCGCCGGCGTACGAGGTCACGCCAGGTCACATGAGGTCACGATCACTTCCTGGATGGATCGTCGAACGCCATCACACGGCAACGGGAGATGTCTTCATTCATTTAGGAACATTCCACTACGAACGAGGAGAGACCCCGGGCGATCCTCTCTCCTCGACCACACAACTGTCGGTAAACACTGGAGACGCGTCATGTGACGCGTGATGTCACACAGGTGAACAGCTGAGGGAAGCAGAAATAACCGCCGCTCTTCATCCTCAGCTCAACACACACATTATTCTGTCTCATCGCACTTATTGTAATGTTCACCTAACACCTGCCTCACTTATTTGATGTATGTCTTTAGCCTAGCCTACCCTAGCCTAGCCTAGCCTAGCCTCAAGCTGAATGGGTGGGGCTAGCTCTTTAAAGAAGAACACTAAGCACCTGATAACCTTTTTTACACCTAAATAATCTTTCTAAATTGAATTATTTTATTATGTATCTGCTGAACATCTCTGACTGTAGACACGGAGAGTAATAAAACAGAGAAACTAATGTGTCTAAAATAAAACCTGTATGTCAGTGTGTATCAGTGTGTGTGTGTGTGTGTGTGTGTGTGTCTTTGTGTGTCGACGGTCTGGGTGGAGACTCACTGTCAGGTGTGAATAGAGGCCGATTATCTACTGGGTTGGTTTCATGGGAAGTCCAGGGGCTCTGAACATTAGACGGACGCACGGAGACCAGAGGTCCACATTTATATTCTAAAATAACAAACATAAATAATGACATTTATTCAATACTTATTTAACTTTGCTGCAGGTTTTGGTGTTTAGGCTTAAACATTTCTGAAGCTGTATGCCTCACAATGCTTCCAAAAATGACCAGAGGGGCTAATGCTAACATGTTAGCTGGTTAAAAACAACAGATTATACCATATACAAATGTCTTTTTTTCTATATAAAAAGCAGACGTTTTCCTGTCACTATTATTATTTATTGTTCATATCCTAAGAACAAAATAAAATCATTATTATTTACTGTTCATATCATATGAACAGTAAATAATACAAAATTATTGACAAACAAATGCTTTCCTAGATCAATAGAATGCAGTGGAGGGACCTTGTAGGAGCTGACTCCACCGCCAGGGGGCAGTAATGCGTGTTTGTGTCTGTGTGGACGTCAGCTTCCGCTAAACACCAAAGAAGAAGAAGAAAAGCAGGAGAAGAAGCGTCAGCCAGCCTCCTGCTAGCTAACATAAACACCGGTCCGCCGCTGTGACGTTTGGGGAGTTTTTTAGCCGTTTAGTCCGTTTTGTTCGTTCACACCGGCCCCGGTATGCGGTAGTTTATCTGGATGCCGTCTCGGTCGACATGTTTGTTGGGGAATCTGAATAACCGAGGCCCGGAAGTTGCCCCGCGAACGGAAGGTAAGACACCGAGAGGGTCGGGATGCTAACTAGCCTCGCTAACATCTTCCGGTAAACAAACGATTAGAACGGGATGAGAACGGCTCCGGTTCCCGGTTTACCGGGACGGTTATGTTCGGTGTGTGTCACGGAAATGTTTGAGTTGTATCATGTATTAGAACACAGCACTGGTTGTTGTTCTGTTGACCCAGGAACCCGAACCCGGTCATCCGTTAGCATCCAGCTAACGGAGAGAACCGCCTGTCAGGGAGGTTAGCTGGATGCTAAACCCAATCAAACTGAAGGAACCAGAACCTCCTGTTGTCACATGAGGACAGAACCTGTTTACACTCCATCACACACCGGTTCGATTCCCTCCTGGTCACTGATCGATTGAGTGATTGGTAGTGATCAGCTGTCATTCGGTGTCTGATTGTGGTTCTCCTGTCAGCCCATGATCCAGCTGGAGAAGCCGGCGCTCACCGGAGCCATGCCGGTGGTCTGGCCCACCATCCTCGACCTGGGCAGGGACGAGTGCAAGAGGATCCTCCGGAAACTGGGTGGGTTGTGGCTCCAGAATAGGGTGCTGGAGAACCATCCAGGACCCCACGGTGGAGCAGGAGAGATGGCTAAAATACAGGCAAAAAACCCTTAATGTTAGGGATTAAAGAGGGAAAATAACGAGAATAAAAGACATTAATCAAAAATGTCTACATTTTGTCAGGATAAAATCATGACCTTCCTCGAACAGTCATTATTTGAATGTGAATGATTCAAAGAGGAAGAATCAAACGGGATTATTACATAAATGAAGTCTGAATATTACATTAATTCAAAATATCAGTATAACACAAGATTTATTTATTCGTCTGACAGTGGGACTAGTAAAGGTATAGATTATCCATTATTACAGCAGCTGTATCAGTAGTCACAGTAAACAAATAAGTAGAGAATTAAACGTTGAAATTTCACAATTTACAAAACTTAAATTGGGAACAAACAAAATGACTTATTTCAGCAGCTCCCATTCACCACTGAGATTTTTTTTCTAGTAGTTTATAAGAATAAAGTCAGTAGATTATAATGGTTTAAGCATTAATACACCTGCCAGCAGTTCCTACATTCATTTCCTCCCAGCGTCTTCTTTCTTCACACCAGACTCACTTTGTTCCACAATCTTTAAAGTCCTGATATTTCATAAGAATTCTAAAGTGGAGTCGATGTGCCGATCATTTAGTCCTTTATTTGTCAGATCTGTGCTGAAGTAAAGCTCCACGTGTTGTTTTGACACCGGTAGCACTTCAGTGTTTGACCCTTTGACCCCGAACCTAAAGCGATCACCTCCTTCTGGGCTTTAACGCGTCTGTGTCCCCAGAGCTGGAGGCGTACGCCGGAGTCATCAGTGCCTTACGAGCCCAGGGAGACCTGACGAAGGACAAGAAGGATCTGCTGGCAGAACTCACCAGGATCCTGGGGTAACGCCCCCCCCACAGCGCTCCACCAGTCTGACCATCGTTAGGTTTATTCCGTGTCTTTATTTCAACCCCTCCTCATCCCTGTAGAATCTCGACGGAGCGACATCGAGCTGAGGTGCGCCGGGCCGTGAACGATGAGCGCCTGACGACAGTCGCCTACCAGTGAGTTCCTGATGGCGTCTGAACGGGGGGCGGTGGTTTGGTGAACTGGTTTCCTCACTGACTCTCTGCTGTCTGCCAGCATGTCGGGCCCCAACAGCTCCTCTGAGTGGTCCATCGAGGGGCGGCGCCTCGTCCCCCTGATGCCGAGGCTGGTTCCCCAGACGGCCTTCACCGTGACGGCCAACGCCGTGGCAACCGCCACAGCCCATCAGAACGCTTCCCTCCTCCTGCCAGCTGAAACCGGGAACAAAGAAGGTGAAGCAGCGTCGCTTCAGGCGGGGCTGAAGCTGTATGTGAAGCAGGTTGAATGACGTGTTTCACCCCCCCCCAGTGGTCGTGTGCTACTCCTACACCAGCACCACCTGCACCTCCACCAGCGCCACCGCCACCAGCGGCGCCATCGGAGCCGCCGTGAAGTCGCCGCGCCCCCCCAGCCCCTCGTCCAACGTGGTGGTTCTGCCCAGCGGGAGCACGGTCTACGTGAAGAGTGAGTAACGGTCAGACCAGCTGAAACGGGCTGAAACGGGCTGAAACGCACCATCCCGTCAGCGCTAAAGGGTCATGTTGGGACACAGCAGCGGGAGGGGAGGGACGTTTTTTATACGTTTATTAATACATTGAGAATTCTTTATATGGATACGATGAGACTCCTGTTCAAATGAGTGTCGTAAAAACATGTCATCAAGAAAAATAATGGAAAATGTGTGCAGTAATCCCTCGTGCGTTCGTGCATCAACGCTCACGACTTTTGGTAGTCAGTCACATGATACCGTGCTCTCACCCTATTGGCTGACAGCATCCTGAAGTGTGTTACGTCCTGTGAGTCTCTGACTTCCATGAGACACTAAAGTGTTTTAAAGGTAACACAGATAGAAGGTGGTTTAATATCAGTATGGGGGGGTTCACAAACGTTTAAATTACCCTAAATAATATGATAAATAGTTTGTCGATCTATCGCAGAATTCGTTAATCGCGTGTGGTTCTGGACTGCGTCAGAGACACAATGAAACTCCTCCCATTCTGTGTGAACGTGCTGAGCTGTCGTTCTGGTCCAGCTCAGCTCTGACTCATACTTCGTCTTAAGTTTGAGACGAAAACCTGACGGCTAAAGTTGTCGGTACCTCGTTTGCTAGCTTGCTGTTGCTAGCTTAGCATCGTGTCGGCGCGGTGACCTGAAATCCAGGATAAGTCAGATGTCGTCTGATTGGCTGCTCCGTCGACCACAATCGACCTATTAGACGCCCCTGAGTTCAGTTCAAACCCCGCCTACAGTCCCTTTAAGTTAGTCTCCGCCCATCTCTGTCCGTCCAATCAAAACCGACCTGGAGCAGGTTTTTGTTTCAGGACTTTGTCGTTGACCAATCCCGTCCTCCGTCAGGCGTCAGCTGCTCCGACGAGGACGAGAAGCCTCGCAAGCGGCGGCGGACCAACTCGTCCGGCTCGTCTCCGGTGCTGCTGAAGGAGGTGACCAAAGCGTCGCCGCAGGCGACCAAGAGCCTGGCGCCGCCGGCGGGGGGCAGCCCCAAGATGAGCAACATCATGCAGAGCATCGCCAACTCGCTGCCGCCGCACCTGTCCCCCGTCAAGATCACCTTCACCAAGCCCACCATCCAGAACACCAGCACCACCACCCAGAAGGTGAGGCCACGCCCCCTCCCCGCCGCCACCTCGGGTCAGCTCCAGAGCGCTAACGCCGCTGTCCCCCCAGGTCATCATCGTCACCACGTCGCCCAGCTCCAGCTTCGTCCCCAATATCCTGTCCAAGTCCCACAGCAACGCCGCCGCCAAGCTGGGCGCCACCTCCATCCTGACCACGCCCACCCACAAGCAGACCGTGGTCTTCCCGGCCAGCACGAGCTCCGCCTCCAACGTGGTCGCGGTGACCACTGTGGTGTCGTCCACGCCCCCGGTGGTCATGTCGACGATGGCGACATGTAGGTACCAGACGGCGTGGTGGGGGCTCTAAACCAGTTCACAGCCCCGCCCACCGGGAGCTTCACACCTGACTGAGCTAACAGTAGCCGTGTCTGTAGCAGCTAGCTGTGTTAGCAGTGTAGCGGCAGACCTGAGGTGGCTAGCTGTTAGCTCCAGGCTAACGGTGGTGTTGATGCTCTAGGCTCCTCCTCGGCGGCGGTGAAGGTGGCCTCGGCTCGCCTCCCCTCCCCAAAGACCCTGATGGGTTCCCCCGCCCAGATCCTGGCCCAGTTCCCCAAGCAGCAGTCGCCCAAACAGCTGCAGCAGAGCTCGCCCGTCGGGCCGGGGGGTGTGGCCCAGAGCAGCGGCTCGCCCGGATCCAAACCCACCATCCAGATCAAGCAGGAGTCAGGTGACGTGACGCCGCCGCCAGCAGCTTCCTGTGAGGACTTCCTGTCATGGTGTTCCTGTCCCCCCCCCCCCCCCCCCCACAGGAGTGAAGATCATCACCCAGCAGGTCCAGCCCAGTAAGATCCTCCCCAAACCCTCGTCGGTGGCGCTGTCCGGCAGCAGCTCCTCCCCCATCATGGTGGTCAGCAGCAACGGCGCCATCATGACCACCAAGCTGGTGACGCAGCCCACAGGTGAGCCTGACGCTCTGTAGCTCCGCCCCTGAAGGGATGATGGGTACTGACGGTCCTGTCTGCAGCCGCCCAGGCCACCTACACCCGCCCCACCGTCAGCCCCAGCATCGGCGCCCGCATCTCCACCTCCAGTGGCGGCACCACCTACGTGAAGACCACCAGCGGCAGCATCATCACCGTGGTCCCCAAGTCGCTGGCCACGCTGGGGGGCAAGATCATCAGCAGCAACATCGTCTCCGGTGAGTGGGCAGGGTCGGTGGGCGGCCGTGTCCGTCGGCGCCGCGGTCGCTCGCATCTCAGTGTCGCCTCCTCTCCGCCGCAGGAACCACCACCAAGATCACCACCATCCCCATGACCTCCAAGCCCAACGTCATCGTGGTCCAGAAGAGCAGTGGGAAGGGGGCCACCATCCAGGGCCTCCCCGGGAAGAACGTAGTCACCACGCTGTTGAACGCCGGGGTCAGTCACCGGTACCCCCCCCCCCCGAACCCAACGTCCAACCAGAACGCTCCAGTGTTGTGGGGCGGGGAAGGGTTTAGGCTCTGGTCTGTTTGGAGAACACGGCTCAGATCGTTTCATTCCTACGGATTCAGGAGCTTCTAGTTGGTGATGGAAGCACATCTGTAAGGGAACGTGTGTCCGGTGGAGGTAGACCAGAGGTTGACCAGAGGTTGACCAGAGGTTGACCAGAGGTAGACCAGAGGTAGACCAGAGGTTGACCAGAGGTAGACCAGAGGTAGACCAGAGGTTGACCAGAGGTAGACCAGAGGTAGACCAGAGGTAGACCAGAGGTTGACCAGAGGTAGACCAGAGGTTGACCAGAGGTAGACCAGAGTCCTCTGGCTTCAGGTCCCACAGAGCTTCCTGTTTGATCAGATGTGACTAAGACCCCGAGATCGTTGAACTGGAACACCTGTCCCACCGTGATGTGGTGTAGGCGGCTCACCGGGGGGGACTTGGGTCTTTTTGCTCTTGTTGGAGGTCTAGTTGCTCACTTCTGAAACCGCAGCGCTGAACTTCACCGTTGGAGCTGTTAGCGAGTAGAACCGAGTCATCTGCATATCGGAGATTATCTGTCTAGACACCATAACCCATGATTCCTTTGGGCAAGTCCTAACTTCAGTTAGCTTAGCTTAGTTTCTAAGAGCGTAACCAGGGCAATGGCTCGCCCTCCTCACGTGTTGAACTTGAGCGATGATGTCATGTCGTGGACTTGTGACATCACTGTTTGGGTTCCAGGGTGAGAAGGGCCTCCAGGCGGTCCAGGGGACCAAGCCGGCCATCATCACGGCCAGCAGACCCATCACCAAGATGATCGTCACCCAGCCCAAAGGCCTGACCGCCGGCGCCGCGTCCGCCGCCACCAAGATCATCCCCACCAAGATCGTCTACGGCCAGCAGGGCAAGACGCAGGTGTGAACGGCTCCCGAGGCGGTCTGAGCCAGAACCGGACACCGCCCCGCCTCGAATCCGTTAACGACCCGCCCCTGTCCCCCTTCAGGTCCTCATCAAGCCCAAGCCCGTCTTCCAGACGGCGGTGATGAGCGAGCAGACCCGACAGCTGGTCACCGAGACGCTGCAGCAGGCCACCCGATCGGCAGAGGTCCCACCGGCCCCCGCGCCGGGTCAGGACGGGTCCACGAGGGACGAGTCCGCCGGGGAGGCGTCCCACCACGGCGCCGCTCAGGGTAGGTGTCCGTCTGCGGGCGGGGTCCCACCGGGCGCCGGCAGGAAGTGAGGTTTAGTCTCGCATGTCCTCGTCCCCCAGAGCCGCCGCCCATTGTCCACGTGGTGGCGTCCAGGGAGGAGTGGGCGGAGCAAGAGGTGTCGGTGGAGTCCAGCCCCACCATCATCTACCAGGACGTGAGCGGGGGGGAGCCCCCGTCCGCCACCTCCACCATCAAAGCCCTGCTGGAGCTGCAGCAGACCACAGGTGAGGCGCCAGCGCTGTGACGTTAGCGCTGTGACGTTAGCGCTGTGACGTTAGCGCTGTGACGTTAGCGCTGTGACGTTAGCGCTGTGACACTAGCACTCTGACGTTAGCGCTGTGAAACTGGGGGCTAAACATTGACAGTGGTAACGCTGAATCAGCAGGCTGGAACCGGCGTTAGGACACCCACCGGTCTGTCGGGTCACCTGACCCAGTCCTCAGGCTGGGGGGGTCACTTTGTCCTGTTGTTCTGTGGGCAGTGAAGGAGAAGGGGGAGTCCAGACCCCGACAGCACACCATCGACCTGAGTCAGATGGCCGTCCCCCTGCAGCTGGCCCCCGACAAGAAGCCCACC
>CM023617.1:481801-539301 GCA_013358685.1 Antennarius maculatus
GGTGGGTGTGACGTCATCAAGCTAATCACGTCACTGCTGAGATTGTGTTTAAATAACGCTGACGTCATCTGGTGGGATGTGAACAAATAAGGGAGAGTTGATGAAGCACTGTACCTTTAAATATGTAAATAAGTAGTTGTAGCGCCACCTCGTGGCGTTGTGACGTCACCTGATCCTCTCGGTGAACCTGTCAGACCTGGAGCGGCAGCTGGCGTCCGGGATCCGGAAGGCGGGCGACGCCCTTCCGGGGAGCAGCTGGAGCCCCATCGTGATCAACCCCAACCTGCCGCCGGAGCGCGCTGACATCGTCATCGCGGGCGGCGGCGTGGTGGGCTGGTCCGTCGCCTATTGGCTGAAGAAGAAGGAGCGGGTCGGCGACGCGCTGAGGGTGGTGGTGGTGGAGCAGGACCCCACGGTGAGTCGTCCGCGGCGATGCCTGACATTAGCTTGCCGTGGGTTCTGTTGTGCTAGCTGACGCGGTCATGTGTTAGCTGTAGCGTGTGTTGTGCTATGCTAGTTGACGCGGTCACGTGTTAGCTGTAGCGTGTGTTGTGCTATGCTAGTTGACGCGGTCACGTGTTAGCTGTAGCGTGTGTTGTGCTATGCTAGTTGACGCGGTCACGTGTTAGCTATAGCGTGTGTTGTGCTATGCTAGTTGACGCGGTCACGTGTTAGCTGTAGCGTGTGTTGTGCTATGCTAGTTGACGCGGTCACGTGTTAGCTGTAGCGTGTGTTGTGCTATGCTAGTTGACGCGGTCACGTGTTAGCTGTAGCGTGTGTTGTGCTATGCTAGTTGACGCGGTCACGTGTTAGCTGTAGCGTGTGTTGTGCTATGCTAGTTGACGCGGTCACGTGTTCGCTGTAGTGTGTGTTGTGCTATGCTAGCTGACGCGGTCACGTGTTAGCTGTAGCGTGTGTTGTGCTATGCTAGTTGACGCGGTCACGTGTTAGCTGTAGCGTGTGTTGTGCTATGCTAGTTGACGCGGTCACGTGTTAGCTGTAGCGTGTGTTGTGCTATGCTAGCTGACGCGGTCACGTGTTAGCTGTAGCGTGTGTTGTGCTATGCTAGTTGACGCGGTCACGTGTTAGCTATAGCGTGTGTTGTGCTATGCTAGCTGACGCGGTCACGTGTTAGCTGTAGCGTGTGTTGTGCTATGCTAGCTGACGCGGTCTCGTCTCCCCAGTACGGCCGGTGTTCCACCATCTTGTCCGCCGGCGGGATCCGGCAGCAGTTCTCCCTGCAGGAGAACGTCTACCTGTCCATGGTGTCTGCAGACTTCATGAGGAACATCAACGTAGGTCCACTGATGCTAAGCTAACGGGCTAGCTGGGGTCCTGCTGTGTTCTCATTGGCTCCTGGTTCCTCAGGACTACCTGGGCATCTTGAATGAAGACCCGGTGGATATCCAGTTCAACCAATGCGGCTACCTGTTCCTGGCTGGAGAGGAGGGGGCGGAGGTCATGCAGGAGAACCACGAGGTCCAGAGGTGATCCGGTAGCACCGCCCCCTCGCCTGCTGGCTCCTGATTGGCTCCTAATCCTGTGGTTCTGTTGCAGGAAAGCCGGCGCCAAGGTGTTGCTTCTGTCTCCAACGCAGCTGAAGGAGAAGTTTCCCTGGCTGAACACGGAGGGCGTGGCCCTCGCCTCGTACGGTGAGCTCAGCCAATCCGGTTAGCCCATGATCGCTGGGGGTGGTTGAGTTAGCGTGGCGGTTGTGTTAGCATGGCTAACAGCATGACATCAAGGGCGGAACGACCAGTCCAGTCTGTCCAAGAAGACATGTCAGTCGAGGGAACTACGTTAGCAGTTAGCATGTCTGAAGCAGCTAGCGTTAGCATGTCTGAAGCAGCAGCTAGCGTTAGCGTGTCTGACGCTCCTTCCTGCTTCAGGGCTGGAGAACGAGGGCTGGCTCGACCCCTGGTTGCTGCTCAACGCCTTCAGGAGGAAGGCCATGTCCATGGGGGTCATCCAGTGTCACGGAGAGGTCATAGGTGAGTCCGTCATCACCTTCATGACCTTCATCATCATCACCACCACCACCATCATCATCACGTCCTGCCTGCTGGGCGTGTCTAGAAAACCGATTGGTGGTGTATTGATCAGCTGACTGTCGTCTGCAGAATTGCGACACATGATCAGCCTGTTGAAGACGTCTGACGGCGAACCAGTGACCATGAAGAGGATCAAGTCGGTGAAGGTGATGTCACCTGGCTCCGCCCTGCTCTGACTGGCTGATGGATTAGCATCGTTGTGGTGCTAAGCTAAACGCCTGTGTGTGTGTCTTGACGGGACCAGGTCCAGATGCCCAACAGCCTGGAGTTCCAGCCGGTGGACTGTGCCATCGTGGTGAACGCGGCCGGGGCGTTCTCTGGTAGACTGACCCAGATGGTCGGGGTCCCCCTCCCTGTGGAGCCCCGGAAAAGGTGGGCCCCCCCACCGAGAACCAATCAGCTCTGAGAGGCTGGTGGTGTAGAGCCCCCTAGTGGCAGAAACTAAACACTGCATGAAACGGGATGAGCTGTTTAACCCTTTGGCTGCTGTGTTCAGGTACATCTATGTGGTCCACTGTCCCGACGGTCCCGGTCTGGACTCCCCCTTTTTGATCGACTCCTCAGGAATCTTCTTCAGGAGGGAGGGGCTAGGAGGGAACTACATCACGGGGGCGTCGCCCACGGAGGTTAGCACCTGAGTGATAGCGTTAGCGATCATGAATGTCCCTCAGACGGTCAGACTGACTCCGCCCATCCTCAGGAGGAGGAGCCAGACACCACCGACCTGGAGGTGGACCACCAGTTCTTTGAGGACAGGGTTTGGCCCCATCTGGCCAATCGCGTTCCAGCGTTTGAGAGGCTGAAGGTAGGCCTGAGTTCATTGGTTCCTGGTCAGAGTGACGCTGTAAGAAATCAAAATGATGGTAAACCCGTTTAAACGGCACCAAGATTGTTTTCTGATACCAGAACATATATAATGTTAAGAACATATATAATGTTAAGAACATATATAACGTTAAGAACATATATAATGTTAAGAACATATATAATGTTAAGAACATATATAACGTTAAGAACATATATAACGTTAAGAACATATATAATGTTAAGAACATATATAATGTTAAGAACATATATAACGTTAAGAACATATATAACGTTAAGAACATATATAATGTTAAGAACATATATAACGTTAAGAACATATATAACGTTAACAGTGTGAAGCATTCTGACAGATATTTATAGTATTACAACTTTTACAGTATTTTTTAATATTGGCTCATTCCACATACCTGTTTATATTGTACATTTCTGTTTATTGAGAATTTTACTGCTTTATGTGCTTTTAATTGCCCCCTTGGGGACAATAAAGGTTTTTCATTTGAACTGAAATGAATTTAACCTGATACAGTAGACCCTACAGTAGAACCTACAGTAGACCCTACAGTAGAACCTACAGTAGAACCTACAGTAGAACCTACAGTAGACCCTACAGTAGACCCTACAGTAGAACCTACAGTAGACCCTACAGTGGAACCTACAGTAGACCCTACAGTAGACCCTACAGTAGAACCTACAGTAGACCCTACAGTAGAACCTACAGTAGAACCTACAGTAGACCCTACAGTAGAACCTACAGTAGACCCTACAGTAGACCCTACAGTAGAACCTACAGTAGAACCTACAGTAGAACCTACAGTAGACCCTACAGTAGACCCTACAGTAGAACCTACAGTAGACCCTACAGTAGAACCTACAGTAGACCCTACAGTAGAACCTACAGTAGAACCTACAGTAGACCCTACAGTAGAACCTACAGTAGGACCTAAAACAGAACCTACAGTAGAACCTACAGTAGAACCTAAAACAGAACCTACAGTAGACCCTACAGTAGACCCTACAGTAGACCCTACAGTAGAACCTACAGTAGAACCTACAGTAGACCCTACAGTAGACCCTACAGTAGAACCTACAGTAGAACCTAAAACAGAACCTACAGTAGAACCTACAGTAGAACCTAAAACAGAACCTACAGTAGAACCTACAGTAGAACCTAAAACAGAACCTACAGTAGACCCTACAGTAGACCCTACAGTAGAACCTACAGTAGAACCTAAAACAGAACCTACAGTAGAACCTACAGTAGAACCTACAGTAGAACCTAAAACAGAACCTACAATAGAACCTACAGTAGAACCTAAAACAGAACCTACAGTAGACCCTACAGTAGACCCTACAGTAGACCCTACAGTAGAACCTACAGTAGAACCTACAGTAGACCCTAAAACAGAACCTACAGTAAAACCTACAGGTAGGAGTTGAATCTGTTCCTGGAGTGAACTAAAACCATACCCAAAATTCATTTCCAGCTGGTAGAAAGGGCCCTAAAACCCCCTAAACCAGGGAGTCCAACTCTTTTTCACTGGGGGCCACATCATCAGCATAACAGCTGTCCTCAAAGGGCCAGATGTAATTAATCAATGTAACTAAATGTAACTACTCCTTAATGTAACTAATAAATGTAACTAAATGTAACTCAATGTAATGTAACTAAATGTAACTACTCCTTAATGTAACTAATAAATGTAACTAAATGTAACTACTCCTTAATGTAACTAATAAATGTAACTAAATGTAACTCAATGTAATGTAACTAAATGTAACTACTCCTTAATGTAACTAATAAATGTAACTCAATGTAACTCAATGTAATGTAACTAAATGTAACTACTCCTTAATGTGACTAATAAATGTAACTAAATGTAACTCAATGTAATGTAACTAAATGTAACTACTCCTTAATGTAACTAATAAATGTAACTAAATGTAACTCAATGTAATGTAACTAAATGTAACTACTCCTTAATGTAACTAATAAATGTAACTAAATGTAACTCAATGTAATGTAACTAAATGTAACTACTCCTTAATGTAAATAATAAATGTAACTAAATGTAACTCAATGTAATGTAACTAAATGTAACTACTCCTTAATGTAACTAATAAATGTAACTAAATGTAACTCAATGTAATGTAACTAAATGTAACTACTCCTTAATGTAACTAATAAATGTAACTAAATGTAACTCAATGTAATGTAACTAAATGTAACTACTCCTTAATGTAACTAAAAAATGTAACTAAATGTAACTCAATGTAATGTAACTAAATGTAACTACTCCTTAATGTAACTAATAAATGTAACTAAATGTAACTCAATGTAATGTAACTAAATGTAACTACTCCTTAATGTAACTAATAAATGTAACTAAATGTAACTCAATGTAATGTAACTAAATGTAACTACTCCTTAATGTAACTAATAAATGTAACTAAATGTAACTCAATGTAATGTAACTAAATGTAACTACTCCTTAATGTAACTAATAAATGTAACTAAATGTAACTCAATGTAATGTAACTAAATGTAACTACTCCTTAATGTAACTAATAAATGTAACTAAATGTAACTCAATGTAATGTAACTAAATGTAACTACTCCTTAATGTAACTAATAAATGTAACTAAATGTAACTCAATGTAATGTAACTAAATGTAACTACTCCTTAATGTAACTAATAAATGTAACTAAATGTAACTCAATGTAATGTAACTAAATGTAACTACTCCTTAATGTAACTAATAAATGTAACTAAATGTAACTCAATGTAATGTAACTAAATGTAACTACTCCTTAATGTTAAATCAGTGAATTTCTGACTTATTCTAGTTCCAAACATTACAGTTAGACAGAAAAAACATGTTTGTTTGTTTCTCTGTTCTAACATAAATCCTTTTCATTTGTCAGGTTATTAAACCCACAGAACTCCATCAATCAAGGATCAAACTATCAATCAATAAAGAAAAATAACATCAGACACAAGTTAGGACGTTAACTTTGTTCACTACGTTTAGTCAGAGTTCAAATGGGCTGAACTACTGCATTGTGGGAAATGTAGTTTTGGTCAAAGCACACTTTGACCTATTTATTTTTAGACACTCTGACCTTTATGCTCTTGTGGGCCACATTAAATGATGCCGGGCCTTGAGTTTGACACATGTGCCCTAAACTATGCTTGCCGTTGGTTCTGTTCCTCTGCGGTCAGGTGACCAGCTCTTGGGCGGGGTATTACGACTACAACACCTTCGACCAGAACGCCATCGTGGGCGTCCACCCCTCCGTCTGTAACATGTACCTGGCCACCGGCTTCAGCGGCCACGGCCTGCAGCAGTCGCCCGCCGTGGGCCGGGCGGTGGCCGAGCTCATCATCGACGGGAGCTTCCAGACTCTGGACCTGAGCTGCTTCGACTTCAAACGGATTGTGGACGACAAACCGATGCTGGAGAGAAACATCGTGTAGAGAAGTGGAACCTGACCGGTAGCGCCGCGCTGCAACACCGGGGACTGAAGGGTTCTGGCGTCACCATGGAGACGGGGAACTCTTGCTTTTATTCTCTGCATCCTTCACTGGTGTTGAATTAAATCACGGGGGTGCAGCGGTTAGCGCCGCGAGAAGGTTGTGGGTTCCATTCCTTTGTGTGTGAAGTTTCCATGTTCTCCATGTGTCTGTGTGGGTTCCTCACACCTCCAGAAGCAAAAGCTGGTGGAGAACAAACCCACCGTCATTCTGTGTCCCTGAGATGAACTGGCGACTCATCCAGGGTGTACCCCGCCTCTCACCAATAGCCAGCTGGGACGGGTTGGGACAAGAGGCTGAAGACGAGACGACGGTCCAGGGTCACGCGGTGAAACGGTCCAGGGTCACGCGGTGAAACGGTCCAGGGTCACGCGGTGAAACGGTCCAGGGTCACGCGGTGAAACGGTCCAGGGTCACGCGGTGAAACGGTCCAGGGTCACGCGGTGAAACGGTCCAGGGTCACGCGGTGAAACGGTCCAGGGTCACGCGGTGAAACGGTTCCTTTTGGAACGTTTCCCAGCTGACTGCAGGCGAGGGGCAGGGTTCACTCTGGATTAGCCGTCATCATCAATCTTGGGGGCGGAGCCTCTAAATCAGGTAGTAATTGGTTACGCTGGATTAAAATGTGATGAAATCAGAACCAATACCCTCATTACTTGATTGATTGATAGATACTGTATTGATCCAGAGGGAAGTTGTTCGTTAATGTGTAACCAGTAGTTTTGTTAGTTTGGGGTATGATCTCTTGTTGGCTCCGCCTCTTTCTCTTGTAGAATCTGGTTTAAATTAAACTGATCACCTGTCAGGATGAGGCATTTCATTCTCCATCTGATTGATCGATGGATCCATTGATGGATTGATTACTCAGTCACGTTCCACGGGAGCGCCGTGCTCCTGTTTTGCCAACATAGGAAGCTGGTCTCCGGTGGTGATGTCACTGGCGCCGCTCGGTTAGCCGCTCCACACCGGTTAGCATCTGGTTATAAGCGATGACATCACAGCGGTGGGTTTAAACGTGGACCCAGGGTTGTTTCGTCTCTTTATAACTCAAACTGAATTTCTCAGGATAATCATTGATCCGGATGAAACTGATCAATGGTTTTTATTCATGTTCCGGGGCTGCTGGAGGTTTGACTTGATTGTTGGACGTCGATCAATCGGTCGGAGATTAAAAACCGTTTTCTAACCGGTGTTGTGTCGTTGATCCTTCATCCAGATCCAGGATCTGATTCGCTGAAACATTTAAAGTCACAGCAACACTTTTGAAAAAATGAATTTATTTTTATGTCACCATTAAGGAGCGCCTGTGACGGGGCGTGGTCTTTACCTCTGATGAAGGTCGTTGGTTCATCTTCATCACGCGTGTCGTTACAGTCGAAACCTATCAGGATGGATGTCTGATCGATTGTCAACGGCTCTGACCTGATTGTTACTGTGATAACAGGTTCAGAATCAGACAGGATGAAGGTGTGACGCTAGCAGTTAGCAGCTAGCAGCTAGTAGCACTTAATGGTTCACCAGTGTGAGATGGTCTCCCAGGCTGAACTAGACTTCCTCAAGTCTGAAGCTCTGTGTGAGCTGATCGTCAGCTGGTCATTCTCCAGTGTAAACTGGTTTTACTCCAGTTTGAACTGGTTTTACGTCTTCTTGTTGCTATGGTGATGGACAGGCTGACAGACGAGGTTAGACAGGAATCTCCATGGACTATGATGTTTGCAGATGACATTGTGATCTGCAGTGAGAGCAGGGAACAGGTGGAGGAGAAGCTAGAGAGGTGGAGGTTTGCCCTGGAAAGGAGAGGAATGAAGGTTAGCCGCAGTAAGACAGAGTACATGTGTGTGAATGAGAGGGACCCAAGTGGAAGAGTGAGGTTACAGGGAGAAGAGATCAAGAAGGTGGAGGATTTTAAGTACTTAGGGTCAACAGTCCAGAGCAATGGAGAGTGTGGAAAAGAGGTGAAGAAGCGTGTCCAGGCAGGATGGAATGGGTGGAGAAAAGTGTCAGGTGTGATGTGTGATAGAAGAGTTTCAGCTAAAATGAAAGGAAAGGTGTACAAAACTGTGGTGAGACCAGCGATGTTGTTTGGTCTAGAGACAGTGTCACTGAGGAAAAGGCAGGAGACAGAGCTGGAGGTAGCAGAGATGAAGATGCTGAGGTTCTCTCTGGGAGTGACCAGGAAGGATAGGATCAGGAATGAGTACATCAGAGGGACAGCACATGTTAGAGGTTTTGGAGATAAAGTCAGAGAGGCCAGACTGAGATGGTTTGGACATGTCCAGAGGAGAGATAGTGAATATATTGGTAGAAGGATGCTGAGTTTTGACCCTGATGGGAAAGAAGAAGATAAACTGGTTGTCCTCCAGTTTGAACTGGTCTTCCCCCAGTCTGCACTACTCGTCCCCCCTCTGAACTGGTCGTCCCCCCGTCGGTTCTTTTAGATGCTAATGTGCGGCCTCGCTGCGGTTGGGGGAGGGGCCGGTGAAGGGTTTCTTTGTGGGACTAAATCCCAAATGTTCTCATGGCGGCTCCTTCACAAAGGCCCTGAGGGCTTCCAGAACATTCCCCCACCTCGCCATGAAGCGTCAGCCTCCATGGACCAGTCCCAGTGGAGCTACTGGTGGAGGAGGGCCGGCCCCCACTGGGACCCGCGTCCTGCTGCTGTGTGGGACCAGTGTACGCGCTGGCATGTGGCTGGGATTAGAACATTTCACTGTGGATTAAAATCCTTCCAACGCCTCCATGACGACTGGCTGGGAGGAAAGAGAGTGAAGTTCAGCAGAGAACCAGTGAGGACTGGGAGCACTGGTCTGGGAGCACTGGTCTGGGAGCACTGGACTGGGAGCACTGGTCTGGGAGCACTGGTCTGGGAGCACTGGTCTGGGAGCACTGGTCTGGGAGCACTGGACTGGGAGCACTGGTCTGGGAGCACTGGTCTGGGAGCACTGGACTGGGAGCACTGGTCTGGGAGCACTGGTCTGGGAGCACTGGTCTGGGAACAGGTACGTACCCACACCCCCGATGCTGCTGAATGGACTCATGTTTGTTTGTCAGTAATCGTTTATATTTATTGGACTGATCAATAACTTAAGTCTTTCTGCTAATTCTGGAAAATACAAAGAAGAAAAATCATTTTATGAAACTAGACAAACGGTTTCTGTTGTTTTATCAAAGTGACTCAGAACGTAAGTGAGTTCTGGACTAAAATGACAGTAATAAGAGTTTTAATTAACAAAGATGGATTTTACTTTTGTCATCAGAGGCTGAAAACTGCAAACTAATGTCAGTATTTTTAAGTTGATGCAAAAATGAAACTGAATTGAAAATTTAGATTCTGGTTCTGATCCAGATCCTCATCTGGATCCAGAATCATTTTACACAATTTAAATCGCAAATCCTTTTTATTTTGTGCGTAACTTCAAGTGTGTTTCAGTTTCCTTAATCGTGTACGGGTGCTTTTACTTTATGTCCTGAATAAACTTTTAATGAACTCTGAAATCGTATCTGGATGAAGTTTTAAGTTAATTTAATGACTTCTGGATCTTGGTTGAGGTGTTATTCAGGACCTGCGGGTTTGTCGCTGTCCCGTCTTTGGCTAACGTTAGATAGGATGGGGTCGTCCGGTGAGATACATGGACCTGTGTTCATCCTGATCTTGTGCCCCCCCCCCCCCCCCCCCCCCCCCCCCCCCTCTGGATGCAGGATGTTCCGGCTGCTCAAGGGTCACATCCAACCGGCCGGACGCCGAAGTCGAAAGACTCGCCTGGTCACCAAAGACGGACGATGCAACATCGAGTTTGGCAACATCGAGTACAGCAACCACTTTGCGTACCTTCTGGACTTCTGGACCACCTTCGTGGAGATCCGCTGGCGCTTCGTTCTCCTGCTGTTCGTGGCTTCGTTCACCGGCAGCTGGTTCGTCTTCAGCCTGCTGTGGTACTGGATCGCCAAGAGCAACGGGGACCTGATGGGTCAGAACCGGACCGACGAGCACATCCGGTGCGTGGACAACGTCCACGGCCTCACCACGGCCTTCCTCTACTCCCTGGAGACTCAGACCACCATCGGGTACGGCGGCAGGGCGCTGACCGGGCACTGCGCCGGCACCGTGGCGCTCATCATCGTCCAGTCTCTGATTGGAGTCTTCATCAACTGCTTCATGTGTGGCGTCATCCTGGCCAAGATCTCCTTACCCAAGAAACGAGCAAAGACCGTCACCTTCAGCGACAAGGCGGTCATCTGCCTGAAGACAGGAAGTCTGTGCCTCCTGATCCGAGTCGCCAACCTACGAAAGACTTTACTGATTGGCAGCCAGATCTACGGCAAGCTGCTCAGGACATCCACCACCCCAGACGGAGAGACTATCATCCTGGACCAGGTGGACATCGACTTCACGGTTGATGCCGGGAAGTACAACCTGTTCTTCGTTTGCCCCCTGACCCTCTACCATGTGATCAACAGGTCCAGCCCGTTCTATGAACTTTCAGCCGACTCTTTGCCCCAGCAGGACTTCGAGCTGGTGGTCTTCCTGGATGGGATAGCCGAGTCCACCAGTTCCTCCTGTCAGGTCCGCACCTCCTACATCCCCCAAGAGATCCAGTGGGGGTACAGTTTCCTGCCCATCATCTCCCGCACCAAGACAGGGAAGTACCACGTGGACTTCTCCAACTTCTCCAAAAGTGTTCGGGTTTCCACTCCGCACTGCGTTCTCTGCTTCGAGACGGACTCGGACCAGAAGAACCACAACCAAGAAAACCACGGCACCCGGGAGAAGGTGGGCATCGACAACTTGGGGTTCCAGGTGATCGACATTCACGACTCTGTGGACATCACCAAAATGTGAGGAAGCTCTGGAGGTGACGTGGAATAAAACGGTCCAATCAGAACATCTGAGGCCATCATAGACCCTCGTGAACTTTAAGGGTCTGATTCCATCCACATGTCCTGGTTTTCATTCAGACCAGGTCCCAACTCCCTGATCAAACGGCACAATGGAAGGTCCAAAACCGAAGGGATGGGGTTTAGTTCCTTGATCATTAAGAAGGTCATGAGTTCACCAGCTGTAGTATAGTTTGGATGGAAGAGGAGGAATAAAGAAGCCCCGCCTCCATCAGGCTGTGGGGGGGGGGGGGGGGGCTAATGAGTTAGCCTCGTAAAGAACTAGCTACCTGTTAAAGGTGTACCGGCCTTCAAACCAGAAAAAGCTCCGTGATCAATCTGACACGCCGACAGGATCGAATGTTGTGGGGTTATTGATACCCCCGTTTAGTAACGATTGATAACTCATCCGCAGACCTTTAAGAAAGGTGTGGAATAAAAGTTCCCCGGGAAAAACTAATGTGAGATAATCATTTAAAAATTCACGGGTTTGGAATGAGGGTTTGCTTCTGGGGTGTTCTTCAGACAAATGGAGCTAGCTTAGCTTAGCCACAATTCCCTCTGCTCACAGGACAATCCTGACCGTCGTTAAACGGAATCTTGACTTGTGAAGTCACGCCTGGTTTTCGTGATACTCGTATCTTCTTCAGGCGGTCTCTGGAATGCGGTAAAAGTTGAAGTTTTAACTTCAGTCGTTCCGTCGGCTGTTCCTCTGATCGCTGCCCTCAATGTCGACATGTTGAGACTCGATCGGAGACGGGATCTGGAGGACTAATGCAGTGAAGGGGCGGCGTCCTGGTAGAGTGTAGGTCGGTGTTTCATCATGTCGACACACTGGTTGCTAATAAATTAACATGAATGTAATGATGTCACACTGGAGCTACTAGTGAAATAAACCTTTTTACTGACTGACTCGTCTGTAGGTTCTGTTAGCAGGTCAACGTTCTCCTGAGATGTTCTCCTGAGAGGCTTCTTCAGTTCTCGTGTCCAAGAACAACAAGAACTGAAGAAGCCCCTTGGACGAGAGGTGAAACGTCTTCAAGGAACTTTCTTGAAGTCCAGTGGATTGATTGATTTAAACAGCTGACTGTTGGATCCTGACTGAATTATTATGATTATTCCTGCTACCCTCATTTTTCAGAGGTTGCTCTTTTTTTTTTCCCAGGTTTCATATTTAAGTTTGATAAAACTTTATTTAGATGAACTGAAGTATTGGCGTCGAGGGCAGCCAGGTGTCCTAGAGCGTCACATCTTTAGTTCACATCACTGAGACTCTTTTCTGATTGGCTCAAGTCTGCAGGTTCACCTTGAATTTATTTTGTCACATCACGACTAATCAGCGATGATGTCACAAACGGACCCGCGGTCTTCCAGCAGACGCCACGACCCTCTGCTACTGTCCTCTCTTTAGGTGAGACAAGCAAACACCCTGAGCTGTTCTGTTCGCCAGAAAAGGAATGCTGCCACCTGCTGGCTGATTAGTTGATTATTTCGTTGGTGGATGTGTTGGTTGCTTAATTGATTGGTCAGTTTATTGATTTGTTTGGGTGATATATTTGTTGGTTAAGCTATTAGAGTAACTCTATTAAATAGAGTAAATCTTGAGCGTGATTTTTAGCATTTTTACAATGCTAACATTCATGCTAGCTGCCCTCTGAGGCCATATAGGCCCAGTGCTGCTAAATGCTAAACCAAACATGCTAACATGATTACCAAGGAAAAGCAAACAAGTTCAGGTTTATCAGGTTTGTTTACCGTCTTGATCGTCTTGGTTTAGCATGCTAGCTGTAATATGCTATTTTGTGCTAACCAGAGTACATGTGAACCTGAATGACCCTAAACTAAGACCTCATTATCTCAAACCAGTCCGCAGTTAACTGTTCATAGTTCTCCATACAGCAGCTAATTAAACTGATTAATTATTGGCGCCTGAAGGGTTAACTGACTGATCATGTGACGCAGAAACATCCATCACACCGATGCTTCAATTAACCGGTAATAAACCAGTATAACCAGATGTTATGAATGTCTTCAGTGCAAAATAATGAGAATAATCTGATTAAACAATTTGAAGCTGCAGTGTGTTTTTCAGCCACCAGGGGGAAACGGTTGCCTCGAAGTGATCCCTGAAGGAGTTAATCAGCTCGAACAGTTATGAATAAATATGTCATTGTTGTTCCTCACAAACGTTTGAATCCAGCAGATCAACGCCGGCCGACACGTCGGATGAAATCAGGCTGGAGGCGTTCAGACGACCGATGTCACAGCCAATCAGCTGCAGCGGAGAACACGAGCTAATAATATCACCACGACGACGACTGTCACACTGAGCAGAACGTCAGGGAGGAACGCAGAGGAGACGACGAATGATCTGTACGGCGCCATCCTGGGCTATGAGGTCACTTCCTGTACGGTAGGTCCATCCAATCCCAGAACCAGAACGTTTGAAAATAGTGTCAATATTTTAGATCAGTCCCACATAATGGGAACATGGGCGTGGCCTGAGGTGAGGGAGAGGAGGGTCCATCTATGAAACCATTTCAGGACCTGAACCCGTGTAGATGAGTGTGTTGCTGGTGATGATGTCATGACCCCCCAGACGCTACAGGAAACACCGTTTATTTGTTCCAAACACAACGTCTGTTTGAATAAAGTTTGTTCAAAGATTTAAAAAAATAATACAAATAACATTAAACGCGTTGGTGTCCTCCTCAGGGATCGGGTCCAAACAGGTCCAGAGGACCATCATCACCAACCAGGTTCTAAACTGGACCTTGGAAGCGGTCTTGTCCTCTAAAACGGGTTCTAACCAGAACGCTGCCTGATTCTAGATAGTCCTGGAAGACATCTGAGACCTGGACCTGGTCAGTCAGTAGACCACCTGATCCTGGTCTATTGGTAGACCTCTTGGTCTATCAATAGACCTGGTCCTGGTAGACCTCCTGCTCCTGGTCTATCGGTAGACCTGGTCTATCGGTAGACCTGGTCTATCGGTAGACATTGTGGTCTATCGGTAGACCTGGTCTATCGGTAGACCTGGTCTATCGGTAGACGTCCTGGTCTATTGGTAGACATTGTGGTCTATCGGTAGACGTCCTGGTCTATTGGTAGACATTGTGGTCTATCGGTACACCTCCTGGTCTATCGGTAGACCTGGTCCCCGTCTATCGGTAGACCTCCTGGTCTATCGGTAGAATTCCTGGTCCTGGTCTATCGGTAGACCTGGTCCCGGTCTATCGGTAGGGGGGTTCAGGCTGTTGGGGGTTAGGTCTGTACAGCTGCTGAACCCTCACCGCTCTGCCGTTGGCCGGCCAACCACCCGGTAACTGTCCGATGACCCGGAGGCCAACCGGCTGCCCTGGAGGAGGTGCGCCGCTGCTGAGGTTGTGGTTCTGCCCCACCTCAGAGGGAGAGGAACTACCCTGGTACCCTGGAGCCCCTGTTGGGGGGGCAATGGGGTAATGTGGTAGGAGGATGGCTGGAGTGAGGCCGTAGCGAACCTGAAACACTCTGAGGGGTCCGTGAGCCGTGAGGCCGTTGGGCCGCTGAGGCTCCTGGGGGGAGTCCAGACCCGTCTTCACCTCTGGGACCTGGGGGCCCTCCGCCAGTTTGGGTTTGTCTGGCTGCTGCCGGGCCCGGTTCACCTCCTGGATCTTCTCCACCTGAGCCCGGCGAATGTGGTACGTCTTCCTGGAGTTCTGGAAGGAGTCCAGGAAGTCCTCCAGGCTCAGGTTCCTCTCCATGAACCTGTCCAGCAGCTCCTGTGAAGAGGAAGACGGCGTGAGGAGGCAGTTTGGCTCTGGAACTCCACCCACTTCCTCTTCCTCAGAGGACGAGGAGGAAGACTGAGACGGACAGGAACTGGATCTGACCTCTGATTGGTCCTCGGCTCGGGTCACCTCCTCCTGCAGGAGGCCCTGGACTCGCTGTGGACTGTGCTTCTGGACCAGAGCCTCTGCAACGACAAGATAACGTCATGTGACGAGGAGGAAGAGGAGGAAGAGGAGGCGTCAGGACCTTCATCTACAGACATTAAACCAGTGCTTCACTGGCCAATACCAAGAGCTGAAGCTAATGCTAACGCGACTGGCTGACACAAAGCGCTGCTAGCTAGTGTGGCTGTCATTGGCCAGAGAACCTCTGATTGGAACAGCAGCCAATCAGATTGATCGATCGTGTTTCCAGGACACCGTGACCTGGTTGAGCCGCCACGCCCGCCCTGATGATGTGACGCGTGCGTCCAGCTGGACCGCCATCAGGACAGCCCCCCCAGAGACGACCTCACACGGCGCCGCCGCTCAGAGTCGTCATCAACGGGAACGCCCTGCAGGTCCACCTCCCCCCATCTGATGTAGGTCACACCCGGCTGCTCGTTCGCCTGGCTGTCACCTCTCATTACTCCCCCCTCGCCCCACAGATGCATTCTGGGTCGTAAAGGACCCCCGCCCGCCTCCCCCTCCCCTCCCCATCAGCTCAGGGAGAGAAATTCCACTGGAATGGAGACGAATGATCTGACATAAGCATCTTTGAGGGGGGGGGGGGACCTTCATCACTACCATCATCATCATCTTCATCGTCTTCCATCATGTCGACATGAAAACGCACTGGTGCTAACGACGCTAATTTGGAAGCTAACAGATGCACACTTCCTGCAACAGGACCTCCAACCAATGACCTCCGGTTAAATATTAGACTTTTCAAACTCCGTGTCTCCATGGCAACCAGAGGGCCGTCACTGGATTAACCTATAGAACCGTTTGGACCGGTTTCCACGGGAACGCCCTCCTGATCCACCGTCCTCCTCTGAGCGTTGACGAAAATGAGGATCAGATGTTTAGCAGAGGAAGGACGAGCCCCCACCCATCCGCTCCGCTGGGGGGGGGGGGGCACATCTGTGCGCACAGGAAGTTTAACATTCCACACAACTTCCATCACCACCGGCAGCTGAATGGAACGCGACCAAGCCTCGACATCACGTTAATGCAGGATTAATTCCATCACCTGCTGCAGCGCCGACCGGGCCAGGAGTCCCCCGAAGGTCCGCCCACCAGGCCACGCCCCCTTCACCATGACAACCGATGCACGCCCCCCGCTGGCGTTGGTTACGCTCCGGTTCGTTCCCACGACTGCACCGGAGTCACGCTGAGCCGACGGAGGCTGCAGCTCGTCCGACCAATCAGACTTGACCTTTTTGTTCCCGTCCTTTCAAAGTAAAGGTCGAGTGACTTACAGCTGAATCTGACCTTCATCACGTCTGTTTTGAACTATCTGAAGATTTTACAACTTTATTTAAATGTTAACCTGACAAATAAGCTGGGCTAACTTTAGCATCCGCGACAAGCTAACATAGCGGATGCTAATGGGTTGAACTCATTATTTTAATATGATACAGAGTTAAAATCTGTAAATGTAGGGACTTCCTGTTGTTGTCCAGGAGGTGATTGTGCCGTTGTTTCATTGGTTGAGCAGTCTGTTCAGCTGTGATGGGTTTACCATGCTATCACCAGATGCTAACCCTCCTCATCCTCACCACCAGCTCCTCTTCGGACGTCTCTGCCATCCTAAGTGAAACACCGTTCGTTGGTGGTTTGTGCTCACCCAGCTGACTCTGTTTTTCCCAGCATGCCGTTGCCAGGTTGGACAGCTGCCGATACTTCTCAGCCAGTAGCAGTCGGCCGTCGCAGAGGCGTGGCCTCCGGGCGAGGCTTTCCTCAGCCAGACTCCGATTGGACGTCAGCAGCGTCTCCCGGTCCACCTGCAGCTCCTGGAACTGGACAGAAGAGCAAACGTGAGAGACGCTAGTGGTTAGCGTGACGTCACGGCGGTGGGTATGGGACCCCCTCCCATCCCCCCCAGTGGTTACCTTCACCGGCATCCTGAAGCCCTGTTCATGGAGCATCGGGGTCACATTTTCTGGGTCAACCAGAGGATGTTCAAAGGAATGTAGAGAGCGACCAATCATAGGCCCCGAAGCCAGCAGGGCTGGGTGGTGAGCCAACAACCTGCTGCCGTCTCCATCGTGAGTGGAGACGCCTCAGAACGCGTGGTGGGTGTGTCTATGAGTGTTCCACGTCATCTGGTTCCAGTGTGGACCCTCCTCTTCCTCTTCCTCACCAGATCCTACGTGACCCCCCCCCCCACTCCACCCGCGACTCGAAAACACGCTCCAAACACACCGCCTCCAGATGGTGTCGCGTTTCCACGACGACGCCACCCTGATGTCGAGGGTCAGTGGTCTTCATTTAAACGCCATCTTTCACGCCGTCAGTCAGCCATGATGCTATCTCGAACACGTTCCATATAGATCAGGTTATTATGACATAACATCCTCTGGGGGGGTTATTATTAGCTAATGACACATGAAGGAGCTCCTGCCTGGATCTCAATCATCTCCAGGTCCGTCTGTTCTTCGCTGCCCAGCAGGAGTTCGTCTCCACTTCCTCCAGAATCTGTTGAAACCGTCCTCCAGTCTGAACAGTCATCAGAGGTGGAAACAGATCTGCCTTTGTTACGTGTTCCTCTACATGTGAACACCAACACCCCGAGAACACGTGTGGCTCAGAATGACCCCACCAGAACAGAACAGCTCGTCAAGACCTCATTACCACAGAAATGTAAGTGTGTGTGTGTGTGTGTGTGTGTGTGTGTGGTATCACTTTACACCAGGAAGGTCACATCAAGCCCCCAAACGCGCCTCTCAGAATGTAGAGCCACGCACACTCCTTTTAAAAATCCGTCCGTTTTTCTTTTCCACGTTCAAACAGAAAAACACGCGGGCAAAATAAAACAACTTGTAGTGATTTCTTATCGATACAGATCGATGATCGATTCGGCATTGATTCCGTACACACAGACCTCCCGCATCACGGAAGAATGTCCCTTTAATGTGGTTTAAGTCCGCGGGGAGACGCGTCTCTCCTTCCGGATGAGGAGCTGTAAAAGTTCCAATCCTCCCATAACGACTCCCGCTCCGGTTCCCGCACTGAAGCCGAACCGGATCCGGTTCCATCAGGAATGGAACGCGTCCCCCGGGGGTGTCTACGTCACGCGTGGAACCCCGTGGGATGAAGAAACATGAACGGACGGGTTTCTGAAGGGAGTTCGGCCCCAGTCCGTGATGACGTTTCCGGCCCGTTTTGGCGCATGAAACGACCTGATCTGATGTCACCAGTAACGGAACGCTCCCGTTTCCACGCTGGGATTAATGGCAGCGAACTGGAATGCGACCAGTGGCCACGCACACAATCGATGCGTCTTAAAGCGGATTGTTGGGACCGGAACAATGAGAACAGATGAACTTGTGTTGGGTCAGAACAAAGAGAGGAGAACCGGAGAACCGTGTGACCGGACGGAACGGGGCTCATGAAGCCGACATAAGGCGGCGAACAGGCGGGCATTACCTTCTCATTGATCCGGACCATCCGGTCCGTTCGGTCGTCGTTGTGCAGCAGCTCCTGGAGCTCCGCGGCGCTCAGAGAACCGAATCCGTCCGGGCAGCAGCCGCCCGCCGCCGGGAGGGACATTTTAACCCGAGTCTGGGCTCCGGAACAGCCGTTACATCCCTCACCGAGGCTCCCCAGTCCGCATGGGGCGTCAAGCCTCCAGGAAGCACCGCGGCCAGCGCTTCCTGGAGGCACCTTCAAAATAAAGTACACATACGGACGAAAACACGCCTCCACACTTCTTTTCCGAACCTTCATAATAAAATACACTTCCTGTCACCATTCATTAAATACACACCGCCTAGACCTTAAGCTAATAATAATAATAATAATAATATTAATAATGGATTAGATTTATATATATGTATGACTCATAACTGAGGCGTTTCACGTCCGTACCTTCAAAATATAACACTTCATTTCCGAACCTTCATAATAAAATACATTTCCTGTCCACTACAAATTAAACACACAGTCTGCACCTCAAATTAATAATAATAATGGTAATTATTATTATTAATGATAATTATAATATTAATCATAATTAATGATAATAATAATGATAATTATTATTATTATAGTAATGATAACGGATTAGATTTATATATACAGCATATGGACGTATTATAAGGTATCACGCCCGTACCTTCAAAATAAGACATTCCTCCTTTTGATATCTTCAAAATAAACCAACAGTCCATGTTATGAGTCACCTGACCATCACTAATTCACTTTACTGACATGGGACAGGTATTAATATTCCCATATTTTACTGCAGAAAGTACTTTTACTCTTTAAGGAAGACTGAGATAATAAAACTTTGACTGAGCTGAACCGAGGCTTTGACTCTGATGTCCTCTGACAGTCGGCTGTTGGCTCTGGAACATCCAGGAAATGAGCTCCGCTTTGGTTCCTGCTGTTGGTCAGAACCACAGAACCACTTCTGCTGACTGTTGCTGCAGCCGCTGCCAGACGGCGGTGGGACGCATCGACTCTGGTTTCCCCCCAGAAAAGTCTCTCCTTCTGGGGGGACGGAGGACGTGAGTGGGACGCCAACACCAACCAGTCAGAAAGGGGATTCTGTGCAAACTGTCCTTCGGATTCAAATGTTAGGATGTTTGAAATAAATAGCATACCAATTGGCTTTCAATGTCTTTATTATTCTAATCTTAACATAGACTCAAGAACTAGTGAGGAAATTACAATCATGTCCAAACTGAAGCAGGAACACACGACGAAAATGGAAAGAACATTTATTATTTCAAATTAAAATGACGCTGTCATGTTTAAAGCTATGGTCATAACACAAAAAACCTTTCTATTTTTGATATCAAAGAAGTGAAACTGTCAGCTGATCAGCAGATAACCGAGTCAAAGCGCCGCCTCCTATCCCAAGTCATCGTAGTCCTCGTCCTCATGGAGATCATCATCTCCGATGTCGTCGTAGTCTTCAGTGGAGGCGTCGTCCACCACCTTCACATAGTCAAACATCTCCTGTTCGTAGTCGGGTACATCCTGTTCGTAGTCGGGTACATCCTGTTCGTAGTCGGGTACATCCTGTTCGTAGTCGGGTACATCCTGTTCGTAGTCGGGTACATCCTGTTCGTAGTCGGGTACATCCTGTTCGTAGTCGTGTACATCCTGTTCGTAGTCGTTTACATCCTGTTCGTAGTCGGGTACATCCTGTTCGTAGTCGGGTACATCCTGTTCATAGTCGGGTACATCCTGTTCATAGTCGGGTACATCTTGTTCGTAGTCGGGTACATCCTGTTCGTAATCAGGTACAACCTTTTCGTAGTCGTGTGTACTCTCCTCCTTGTCGGACACTTGATCCATGTTCTCAAGGCTTTCAGCTCCTGGAACAAATAAATCCGTAACGTGATGAAGAGAATCGGTTTCTGAACGTTTGGTCATCTGTCAAGTAAGAGAAGTTCCCACGACCACAGGAAGTCCTGCTCCTTCAGCACTAACGTACATTTAAAATGATAACCAAGGGTCTGGAAAGGTTTGGGAACTCCTGGAGAACCTGCGACCCCCTCAGAGACTCACCAGAGACGAACGGCGTCCGGACAAACGGAGACGGATCGTCAACCTTCTGCTGGTATTTGTTGCTCCTGAGACGTCAAGAAGAGAAACGGTGAAAAAAAAGCGCCAGGATGAGCTAACATTTAGTTGCTAGTTAGCATAGCTTAGCATGAAGACTGAAACATGGCCTGGGTCTCTGGTTAGAAACACATTTTATATTGTTTCCAGTCTCCATGCTAAGCTAAGCTAACTGATTCTATTTAGCCAATATGAAACTTTTTACAGTGGACAGAGGATGTTTATATTTGTGTTTTACTCTGTGTTGAAGTCGGATCGTGATTGGAGCCTGGAGATTCTGTGTTTTCCTGCAAGAGACCAAAACATCCAGTTAGAGATGATTGTGGTGTCACAGAAACCAGTCTGAACCGGTCTGAAATGGTCTGAACCGGTCTGAACTGGTCTGAACCGGTCTGAACTGGTCTGAACCAGTCTGAACCAGTCTGAACTGGTCTGAACCGGTCTGAAATGGTCTGAAATGGTCTGAACCGGTCTGAACTGGTCTGAACCGGTCTGAACTGGTCTGAACCAGTCTGAACCAGTCTGAACTGGTCTGAACCGGTCTGAACCAGTCTGAACCGGTCTGAACCGGTCTGAACTGGTCTGAACCAGTCTGAACCTGTCTGAACTGGTCTGAACCGGTCTGAACCAGTCTGAACCGGTCTGAACTGGTCTCAACCAGTCTGAACTGGTCTCAACCAGTCTGAACCGGTCTGAACCAGTCTGAACCGGTCTGAACCAGTCTGAACCAGTCTGAACCGGTCTGAACTGGTCTGAACCAGTCTGAACCAGTCTGAACTGGTCTGAACCGGTCTGAGCCAGTCTGAACCGGTCTGAACTGGTCTGAACCAGTCTGAACCGGTCTGAACTGGTCTGAACCGGTCTGAACCGGTCTGAACTGGTCTGAACCGGTCTGAACCGGTCTGAACTGGTCTCAACCAGTCTGAACTGGTCTCAACCAGTCTGAACCGGTCTGAACCAGTCTGAACCGGTCTGAACTGGTCTGAACCAGTCTGAACTGGTCTGAACCAGTCTGAACCAGCGGCTGGGGTCGGGTCTGTGTGGTCCTGAGTAAATGCTGGAGGTGTGAGCAAACAGAACGTCCCACAACCTTCTGACCCTGAGATGTGACATCATCACCAGAACGATGTCACGTCTGGACGTCAGGAACGGATGTGTCTTCTTCTTCTTCTTCTTCTTCTTCTTCTTCTTCTTCTTCTTCTTCTTCTTCTTCTTCTTCTTCTTCTTCTTCTTCTTCTTCTTCTTCTTCTTCTTCTTCTTCTTCTTCTTCTTCTTCTTCTTCTTCTTCTTCTTCTTCTTCTTCTTCTTCTTCTTCTTCTTCTTTGTCTCCTTCTTCCCCTCCTCTTCCTCCTACTCCTCCTTTTCTCCATTTGAACCTGATACTTTCCTCCACCCGTTCTGTGTGGATCCGTTTCTTCACCTCCGTACCAGACTCACCTTTGACCCCTAGTATTTAAAGTGCTCCACCTTCGCTGGTTCTCGTCTCTTCCTCCACCTCTCCCCTGGTTGTTGCTGCTAACAGGAGCTAAAGGCTAACGGTATCTTTAACTCTTACGTGTTCCTCTGTGCTCAGACCATCGGGTCTGATTCTGTGATTCACGCGTGTGTGAAACACGTGTGTAAAGTTTCCTCCTACCTGCTCTGGAGATGCACTTGTTGATGAAGATGAAGACGAGTCCGATCAGCAGCGACACGACGACCATCCCGACCGTCACCCACAGCCAGAAGTTTTCACGCCAGGGATCCATTGTGCAGCCAGACAGAAGCAAACGCTCCCGTCCAGGATGGCGTGAAGACGTCTGATGATCGGAAAGAAGAACCTTCACTTCTCCTTTGTGACGCCGGCGGGTTATTCTGAGACGCAAACGGCTATCTGGACGATCTCTGGGGACGGTTCACTTCCTGCTGCTGAAGATTCCGTCAGCAGACAATTATTCAAATTATTGGTTTCACCCCAGAAGTTCTCTCCATGTTTCTTATCTCCTCCAGCAGAACGCCGTCAGGACGTTTGTGTTTATCTGCAGGCCTCGTGTTTCCTGACCACGTCCAGCAAATAGACCCATCCTGGTGATTCACAACCAGCCAGAAAGACGGACTTTTCTAGATTGAGTTGGTCTTAATGCTCGAGATCACATGTGTCAAACTCAAGGCCCAGGGGCCAAATGTGGCCCTCCACATCATTTCATGTGGCCCGCGAGAGCAAAAAAGGTCAGTGTCTAAAATAAATAAGTCAAAAGTGTGCTTTGACCAAAACTACATTTCCCACAATGCAGTAATTCAGTCCATTTTAGCTCTAATTAAAATAACATGACAATAAGACTCTACTGGGGTAGATGGACGTTTGGACACCAACACTGGTTTTGATGAAATTCCAGTTAAGGCTTGGGTCCAGCTCGACTGGTTTGATTTTATAATTGGGGTGTTTTGTAGGAATGTTCACGGAGTGGTGACATCATCATCACAGTGGTGACATCATCGTCAGAGTGGCGACGTCATTACAATGGTGACATCATCAGAGGACAGACATGAAAACTTGTCCAATCTGCTGCTGCTAGCGATGCTAATCTGGAAGCTAACAGACGTACACTTCCTGTTCAGGGAGGAGCAACAGGACCTCCAACCAATGAGCTCATTGGCTCCATTTGAACTGATGGAGGAACGCAGACTGCGGCGGTAATGATCACATGATTAATTTCATCCAATCAGATTCTAGATCCCCATCAGCAGCTTGTGAGGATGCTGCAGGTTCTGGACCAGAACCACCTACAGGTTCTGGACCAGAACCACCTGCAGGTTCTGGACCAGAACCACCTGCAGGTTCTGGACCAGAACCACCTACAGGTTCTGGACCAGATTATTTCAACAAACATGAAACTCAGAACATGCCTCACCTTTTTAAAGTACAGCTTCAGTTGTTGTTTAAAGCTGAAACGGATTTATTTAGAACATCATGTTTTTGCACTTGTAACTCAGAGACCCGTTTCCTGCTCCGGTGCCCAGAGTCAGGGTCTGTATGTCTGCGCCTCTAAAAGCCACTTCTCATCTATTTGAGGAACCAAATCTGTCTGGTTTCAAGATGACACTGATCAGTCTGTGTGAAGTGAAACATCTTAATACATTTTAACGTCTCTTCATGTTGTCATTTTTTTGATTTTAATCCCTGTATAATGATTACAGGTCGCGTTAGAGTTTTTTCTGTTCAGATCACAATTAGAACAGGAATTTCCTTTAATTCCTTCAAAATTGTAAGTTGTAATGCAAACAATTCTGAAAGGTCTCACCGGAAGTTAGTAATTTAGGAATAAGACAACAGGAGCTCATTGATTTGTTAAATATGAGGCCAACCGTAAACACAGTAGTGTAAGGTCACTGTATAACACTGCAAGGGGTTATAATTTTTAGTTTCCATTTTTTGTGCCCCTCCTTGTGTTTTTTGAAGGGAAATAAACGCCAATAAACACGCGTCATCGCTAGAAGATGTGTTTTATTTTGAAAGCACAACCGGAAGTTGTTCCCTCCACCCCCGCTAGCTTAACACGAGTTGTGATGTTAGCTTGTTTTCTGGGACGCTCCTAGCGCTCGTTCCGGTTCCCTGGTGATTCCCTCCGGCCCCCCCTGGAAGCCATGGCCGAGCAGGCCTCGGGACCCCCTCCGTCCACCCACCGTGACGGTAGGTCTGCGTATCGGTGGGGGGGTTTCTGGCGGGGCGCTGGAGGCTGTGAGCGGCGGAGCAGCGGCCTCTGCCTCCACAGCAGCTCGTTAGCATCCGGGCGACGTGTCGCTGCTGTCCCCGCGGGACGACGGGGCTCCGTCCCCGGCCAGCAGCTCGGTCATGTGGGGGCATCCGCGCTGCTCATCACGGGGAGTTCATGACGCTTCATAGGAGCGTTATGAAGCGTTCATGCATGAAGCTAACATTGTTGTGTGTTAAACCCAGCCTGCTGTCAGGCTAGCTGTTAGCTTTAGCTAATCCACCGGACCCAGACGGCGGCCCGGCCTCGCTGCTCCGGCGGGGGTCACACGGATCCAATCGGGCGGTAATGCGCTCGGGACCCGGGGGTGGACTGCAGTGCGGGGGGGCGATCCTGCAGGAGGTTCTCCCGCCGGTTTCCAAGCAGGGAGCTGAGGCTCATTTAATCCTGACTCATTTAATCCTGGTTGGTTAACTGGATCTGTTTAGTCAGCACTCCTCCGTAGAGCTGATGTTTTAGTTTTAGTGGTGATTTAGGTTTAAGTCAATGACTTATTTTTGTGACTTCACATTCCAGCCTTCAGGAGCTATGCATCATGGGAAATGAAGTTGGCTCCAGATTTAATTCTTCAGTGGAAACCACAGAGTAATGGATTTAACGGTGGCGCCTGAAAGCATCGCCTTCATCCCGGCTCACTTAGTCAGGATTTGATTCCTTTATCTGATCGTTTGAATAAAACCCACCCATCAATTAATCAATACTGAGTCTGATCAGCGATCAGGTGTCAGCAGGTAAATGGGTCAAATCACCACCTGATCCCAAACATGTCCTAAACCCGTTTCATATAAATATCTGATTATCCTAAGCTTATTGATTTTTGTACTTCCTTCACCAAACGAAGCGATTTTTTAATTTTTTGATTATAGATTATTGATTTTCTATTATTGCTTTTGCTGCTCAGCTTTGGATTTTAAATGATTTCATATTTCACACAACTGTCCGTTTCGTCGTCTTTGATCAGTGTGGTTTAAATGGGTGTGAACGGGTCACGCAGGAATCGGATGTGTGTGTGAATCTGTGTTCTTGTTCTTGGATTAACCTCTTCTAGTTTTCACGCTGCGTAAAGAATTTGATCACGTGACCCAAACCAGATCTGACTGTAATCAGATCACTTCCTCCCTTTATGATGGGATGTGAGCACCAGGTGTGAATGGGTTCCGGTCCTCTGACAGCCACACCGTTTATATCGGTCTCTGGAGGTCATCCGACGCCATGCGACCGTGTGTTGATCTGGTCGTACGTCAGGTTTACGTGTGGGTGGAATGTGTGCCGTGGCGTTGGTTCAGCGTCACGTGACGGCGTCACATGACGACTGTCAGTCAGTGTTTCCACTGATGTGATCGTCTGTCATCCGTCTGCTGGATAAAGAGGAGCGGAAATAAACCAGCAGGAACCGACGGAAACCTTCATCTGGACCCGGATTATCAGAGGAGGAGACGTTTGTTCAGGATTAACAGTTTGTGTACAGCTCAACCTGGTGGGATGTGGTGATGGAGGGACCTACAGTAGAACCTAGAGTAGAACCTACAGTAGAACCTAGAGTAGAACCTACAGTAGAACCTAGAGTACAACCTAGAGTAGAACCTACAGTAGAACCTAGAGTAGAACCTACAGTAGAACCTACAGTAGAACCTAGAGTAGAACCTACAGTAGAACCTAAAACAGAACCTACAGTAGAACCTAAAACAGAACCTAGAGTAGAACCTGAGATATGAGTTCAATCCGTTCCATGACTGAACTTTTAAAAACAAACATTTAAAAATACTAAAATAATTTTAATTTGTTCCAGCCAGTAAAAGAAAGTCCCAAACCCCCAAAATTATGAAAAAACAAACACATTTTATCAACCAATAGACACGCAGACTTTACCTGTGTATAAATAATTATATATGAGTAATGTACACAATGATAAGGAATGAAAAGAAACACAAAAGTCTCTGGAACACACGAGCTACGTCTTTATTCACCAACGAGAACGAGATCCGGTCTCACTGATGTCGTATCCATCCGCCAACACGTGGTAAAGAACGAGATGCGGTCTCACTGATGTTGTATCCATCCGCCAACACGTGGTAAAGAACGAGATGCGGTCTCACTGATGTTGTATCCATCCACCAACACATGGTAAAGAACGAGATGCGGTCTCACTGATGTTGTATCCATCCACCAACACGTGGTAAAGAACGAGATGCGGTCTCACTGATGTTGTATTCATCCACCAACACGTGGTAAAGAACGAGATGCGGTCTCACTGATGTTGTATCCATCCACCAACACGTGGTAAAGAACGAGATGCGGTCTCACTGATGTGGTATCCCTCCACCAACACGTGGTAAAGAACGAGATGCGGTCTCACTGATGTCGTATCCATCCGCCACCACGTAAAGAACGAGATGCGGTCTCGCTGATGTTGTATCCATCCACCAACACGTGGTAAAGAACGAGATGCGGTCTCACTGATGTCGTATCCATCCGCCAACACGTAAAGAACGAGATGCGGTCTCACTGATGTTGTATCCATCCACCAACACGTGGTAAAGAACGAGATGCGGTCTCACTGATGTTGTATTCATCCACCAACACGTGGTAAAGAACGAGATGCGGTCTCACTGATGTTGTATCCATTCACCAACACGTGGTAAAGAACGAGATGCGGTCTCACTGATGTTGTATCCATCCACCAACACGTGGTAAAGAACGAGATGCGGTCTCACTGATGTGGTATCCCTCCACCAACACGAGGTAAAGAACGAGATGCGGACTCACTGATGTCGTATCCATCCGCCAACACGTAAAGAACGAGATGCGGTCTCACTGATGTTGTATCCATCCACCAACACGTGGTAAAGAACGAGATGCGGTCTCACTGATGTCGTATCCATCCGCCAACACGTAAAGAACGAGATGCGGTCTCACTGATGTTGTATCCATCCACCAACACGTGGTAAAGAACGAGATGCGGTCTCACTGATGTTGTATCCATCCACCAACACGTGGTAAAGAACGAGATGCGGTCTCACTGATGTTGTATCCATCCACCAACACGTGGTAAAGAACGAGATGCGGTCTCACTGTGGTATCCCTCCACCAGCTAGCGTAGCTCCAGTTTCACCAGACTTCATCCATAGTTGATCTTGGTGTCGTGGCCTCGGAACGCCCCGACAGCGGAGCCACACAGATGTTCACCCCTGATCAACAGAATCCCATAGAGATCGATGTGATGTGGTCCTATTGAGTTTCCTGTGAGGGTGGGGGCCCTAGCGGGGGGGGGGCCCTAGCGGGCGTGTCGTGACGTTCGTGCCTGTGGAGCAGAGTGACGGACTATTTTCTCCGCCAGCAGAGGAGCTGCAGCGGCGGATGGAGGCTCTGGAGCAGGAGAGGAGCGAGTTCCTCCGCCTGAAGCAGCAGCTGGAGGTGGAGTTCAACCAGAAGAGGGCAAAGTTCAAGGAGCTCTACCTGGCCAAGGAGGGTAAGTAGTCCCTCACACCCGCAGGGGGGTTAGGGTTAGAAATAATCTGCAAAATTGCGCTAAAATAATCTGTAAAATGGCGTTAAAGTGAGGGGTGTGGCTTCTCTGGTTGATCCGCCTCCCTGCCCCCCCCCAGAGGAGCTGAAGAGGCAGACGGCGTCCCTAGAGGGTGCCCAGGCGGAGCTGGGCGGCGTCCAGGCGCTGCTGGCTCAGGCCCGCGCCGAGATGGAGACCATCAAGGCGGTGGCGACGGTGTCGGAGAGCACCAAGCAGGAGGCCATCGACCAGGTGCGCAGCCAATGGCAGGAGGAGGTGGCGTCGCTGCAGGCCATCATGAAAGGTATGCGCCGCCGGACACGCCCCTTCCCCGCCCGGCGCCGCCAGACTCACGCCGGCGTCCCCCCCCCCCATTCCCGCACAGAGACGGTGTGCGAGTACGAGGTCCAGTTCCACCAGCGGCTGGAGGCGGAGCGCTCCCAGTGGAACCAGTACCGCGACGCCCTGGAGCGGGAGCTGGGGGAGCTGAGGCGCCGCCTCACCGGGGGCCAGGAGGAGGAGAACCTGGAGGACGAGATGAAGAAGGTCGGCTCACGCCTGGGGGGGAGGTGTTAGAGGTGTGTGACGTGTGTGTAACGTGTGTGTGTGTGTGTGTGTGTGTGTGTGTGTGTGTGTGAAGGCCCAGGAGGATGCGGAGAAGCTGCGTTCGGTGGTGATGCCCATGGAGCAGGAGATCGCCGCCCTGAAGGCCAAGCTGAGCTCTGCTGAGGAGCGCGTGAAGGAGCTGGAGGCCTCCAAGGTGAGTCAGCAAAAAAAAACCCAAAAACCACGACTCAGCAGAAAGCACGGCTGACGCGTTTCAGGTGTGAAACGTTCGTAAAGCTTCAGGCGTCCAGGATGTTTCCCTCTGAGGGCTGTGGAGACGCTCGTCGTGTCCGACGGACCCTCCTCTTCCTCCTCTTCCTCGTCTGACTCAGCAGGTTGGCCCTGAGTCACAGCGACCAATAAGACGCTGAGAAGACGCTCTGACTCACCTGCGCGCTTAAATTTAATTAAACTTTATTTATAAAACGCTGAATCACACCTTGAAGGGCTTTCCACAGAGTTTAAACGTGCTTAGGAAACAGAACTACAGCTAGTCCTCAACATACAAACACAACTGGTTCCTCGAGTTTGTTCATAAATTGAATTGTTCGTGAATTGTTTATTAGATTTCAATCTCTAATCTCCATCCGAGGTTATTACTGCATTACTAATCCGTTAAAAGCTCCTAAATCATGTTACTGTACAATAAATGAGAATAAAAACATGAAATCGTATTAAAATACGTACCAATGGTTTTAAAATCTACCGTTAAGCATCACTGATCGTTTTAATCCAGATTAGTTTACGGTAAACTTTAATCCTGATAATTTAATCCTTGGGGAGAAGAAGAAAACACTTGAAGGAACTCTCCACCAGTTGAAAATCATCAACAACAACAGTCAGAGGTGCTGCCACCGCGGGGTTGTGGCAGAAAGTGGTACTGCAGTCAGATATGGTGAAGCACGTTTGTTTGTATGTTGAGGATTCGCTATAATCAACAAATTCAGATTCCTGGTTAAGTTTAGACTGTAAATGTTGACGTGAAACCTTAAAACCTTGTTGTTTGTTGACTTCTGCCGACTCTAAACGTGTTTTCACGTTTAACAACTTAAACCCCTGACCGTGTTCCTCGTGTTCCTCGTGTTCCTCATGTCTCCTCGTGTCTCCTCGTGTTCCTCGTGTCTCCTCGTGTCTCCTCGTGTTCCTCATGTCTCCTCGTGTCTCCTCTTGTCTCCTCGTGTTCCTCATGTCTCCTCGTGTTCCTCATGTCTCCTCGTGTCTCCTCGTGTTCCTCGTGTCTCCTCGTGTTCCTCGTGTCTCCTCATGTCTCCTCATGTCTCCTTGTGTTCCTCTTGTCTCCTCGTGTCTCCTCATGTCTCCTCTTGTCTCCTCTTGTCTCC
Organism: Antennarius maculatus; assembly: GCA_013358685.1. NCBI lineage: Eukaryota > Metazoa > Chordata > Actinopteri > Lophiiformes > Antennariidae > Antennarius > Antennarius maculatus. The sequence goes on from CM023617.1 coordinate 511,837, forward strand.
TCGTGTCTCCTCATGTCTCCTCATGTCTCCTCTTGTCTCCTCGTGTCTCCTCATGTCTCCTCATGTCTCCTCGTGTTCCTCTTGTCTCCTCATGTCTCCTCATGTCTCCTCTTGTCTCCTCGTGTCTCCTCGTGTCTCCTCATGTCTCCTCATGTCTCCTCATGTCTCCTCGTGTCTCCTCATGTCTCCTCATGTCTCCTCTTGTCTCCTCATGTCTCCTCGTGTTCCTCTTGTCTCCTCATGTCTCCTCATGTCTCCTCATGTCTCCTCTTGTCTCCTCATGTCTCCTCATGTCTCCTCTTGTCTCCTCGTGTCTCCTCTTGTCTCCTCGTGTCTCCTCATGTCTCCTCATGTCTCCTCTTGTCTCCTCGTGTCTCCTCATGTCTCCTCATGTCTCCTCGTGTTCCTCTTGTCTCCTCATGTCTCCTCGTGTCTCCTCGTGTCTCCTCATGTCTCCTCATGTCTCCTCATGTCTCCTCATGTCTCCTCGTGTTCCTCTTGTCTCCTCATGTCTCCTCTTGTCTCCTCATGTCTCCTCATGTCTCCTCGTGTCTCCTCATGTCTCCTCATGTCTCCTCATGTCTCCTCGTGTTCCTCTTGTCTCCTCATGTCTCCTCATGTCTCCTCTTGTCTCCTCATGTCTCCTCATGTCTCCTCGTGTTCCTCGTGTCTCCTCGTGTCTCCTCGTGTTCCTCATGTCTCCTCGTGTCTCCTCGTGTTCCTCATGTCTCCTCGTGTCTCCTCGTGTTCCTCATGTCTCCTCGTGTTCCTCATGTCTCCTCCTGTCTCCTCGTGTCTCCTCGTGTCTCCTCGTGTTCCTCGTGTCTCCTCGTGTCTCCTCGTGTCTCCTCGTGTTCCTCATGTCTCCTCATGTCTCCTCGTGTCTCCTCGTGTTCCTCGTGTCTCCTCATGTCTCCTCGTGTCTCCTCGTGTTCCTCATGTCTCCTCGTGTTCCTCATGTCTCCTCGTGTTCCTCGTGTTCCTCGTGTCTCCTCGTGTTCCTCGTGTCTCCTCATGTCTCCTCGTGTCTCCTCATGTCTCCTCATGTCTCCTCGTGTTCCTCATGTCTCCTCGTGTTCCTCATGTCTCCTCGTGTTCCTCGTGTCTCCTCGTGTCTCCTCGTGTCTCCTCGTGTTCCTCTTGTCTCCTCGTGTCTCCTCGTGTCTCCTCGTGTCTCCTCGTGGTTCCTCTTGTCTCCTCGTGTTCCTCGTGTCTCCTCGTGTCTCCTCGTGTTCCTCTTGTCTCCTCGTGTCTCCTCGTGTCTCCTCTTGTCTCCTCGTGTCTCCTCGTGTTCCTCTTGTCTCCTCGTGGTTCCTCTTGTCTCCTCGTGTTCCTCATGTCTCCTCGTGTCTCCTCGTGTTCCTCTTGTCTCCTCGTGGTTCCTCATGTCTCCTCGTGTTCCTCATGTCTCCTCGTGTTCCTCATGTCTCCTCGTGTCTCCTCGTGGTTCCTCTTGTCTCCTCGTGTTCCTCGTGTCTCCTCGTGTTCCTCTTGTCTCCTCGTGTTCCTCATGTCTCCTCGTGTTCCTCATGTCTCCTCGTGTTCCTCATGTCTCCTCGTGTCTCCTCGTGTCTCCTCGTGTTCCTCTTGTCTCCTCGTGTTCCTCATGTCTCCTCGTGTCTCCTCATGTCTCCTCGTGTTCCTCGTGTCTCCTCATGTCTCCTCGTGTCTCCTCATGTCTCCTCGTGTCTCCTCATGTCTCCTCGTGTCTCCTCATGTCTCCTCGTGTCTCCTCATGTCTCCTCATGTCTCCTCGTGTTCCTCATGTCTCCTCATGTCTCCTCATGTCTCCTCGTGTTCCTCTTGTCTCCTCATGTCTCCTCATGTCTCCTCATGTCTCCTCGTGTCTCCTCGTGTCTCCTCATGTCTCCTCGTGTCTCCTCATGTCTCCTCATGTCTCCTCATGTCTCCTCGTGTTCCTCTTGTCTCCTCATGTCTCCTCATGTCTCCTCGTGTTCCTCATGTCTCCTCGTGTTCCTCATGTCTCCTCATGTCTCCTCGTGTCTCCTCATGTCTCCTCATGTCTCCTCATGTCTCCTCATGTCTCCTCGTGTTCCTCGTGTCTCCTCATGTCTCCTCATGTCTCCTCATGTCTCCTCATGTCTCCTCATGTCTCCTCATGTCTCCTCGTGTCTCCTCATGTCTCCTCATGTCTCCTCATGTCTCCTCTTGTCTCCTCGTGTCTCCTCATGTCTCCTCATGTCTCCTCGTGTTCCTCTTGTCTCCTCTTGTCTCCTCTTGTCTCCTCTTGTCTCCTCGTGTCTCCTCATGTCTCCTCATGTCTCCTCATGTCTCCTCATGTCTCCTCGTGTTCCTCTTGTCTCCTCATGTCTCCTCTTGTCTCCTCTTGTCTCCTCATGTCTCCTCATGTCTCCTCGTGTTCCTCGTGTGTCCTCATGTCTCCTCATGTCTCCTCATGTCTCCTCATGTCTCCTCATGTCTCCTCTTGTCTCCTCTTGTCTCCTCATGTCTCCTCATGTCTCCTCGTGTTCCTCATGTCTCCTCTTGTCTCCTCGTGTCTCCTCATGTCTCCTCATGTCTCCTCATGTCTCCTCATGTCTCCTCGTGTTCCTCTTGTCTCCTCTTGTCTCCTCATGTCTCCTCTTGTCTCCTCATGTCTCCTCATGTCTCCTCGTGTTCCTCGTGTGTCCTCATGTCTCCTCATGTCTCCTCATGTCTCCTCATGTCTCCTCATGTCTCCTCATGTCTCCTCGTGTTCCTCGTGTGTCCTCATGTCTCCTCATGTCTCCTCGTGTTCCTCTTGTCTCCTCGTGTGTCCTCATGTCTCCTCTTGTCTCCTCATGTCTCCTCATGTCTCCTCGTGTTCCTCGTGTGTCCTCATGTCTCCTCATGTCTCCTCATGTCTCCTCTTGTCTCCTCGTGTCTCCTCATGTCTCCTCTTGCCTCCTCGTGCTCCTCTTGTCTCCTCATGTCTCCTCATGTCTCCTCTTGTCTCCTCGTGTCTCCTCATGTCTCCTCATGTCTCCTCATGTCTCCTCATGTCTCCTCATGTCTCCTCGTGTTCCTCTTGTCTCCTCATGTCTCCTCATGTCTCCTCTTGTCTCCTCGTGTCTCCTCATGTCTCCTCGTGTTCCTCGTGTGTCCTCATGTCTCCTCATGTCTCCTCATGTCTCCTCGTGTCTCCTCTTGTCTCCTCATGTCTCCTCGTGTCTCCTCTTGTCTCCTCGTGTCTCCTCGTGTCTCCTCATGTCTCCTCATGTCTCCTCATGTCTCCTCGTGTTCCTCTTGTCTCCTCATGTCTCCTCATGTCTCCTCACGTCTCCTCACGTCTCCTCGTGTCTCCTCTTGTCTCCTCATGTCTCCTCGTGTTCCTCTTGTCTCCTCATGTCTCCTCATGTCTCCTCATGTCTCCTCGTGTTCCTCTTGTCTCCTCATGTCTCCTCATGTCTCCTCTTGTCTCCTCGTGTCTCCTCGTGTCTCCTCGTGTCTCCTCATGTCTCCTCATGTCTCCTCGTGTTCCTCTTGTCTCCTCGTGTCTCCTCATGTCTCCTCGTGTCTCCTCTTGTCTCCTCATGTCTCCTCATGTCTCCTCGTGTTCCTCTTGTCTCCTCATGTCTCCTCATGTCTCCTCGTGTTCCTCTTGTCTCCTCATGTCTCCTCATGTCTCCTCATGTCTCCTCGTGTCTCCTCGTGTCTCGTCCAGGTGAAGGAGCTCAACCACGTTCTGGAGGCGGAGAAGTCCTGTCGCACCGACCTGGAGATGTACGTCGCCGTGTTGAATACCCAGAAGTCTGTGCTGCAGGAAGACGCGGAGAAACTTCGCAAGGAGCTCCACGACGGTACGCCGCTGCGGCGCGAGCGCGGCGCCGGCCGGGCGCCGGCGCGTGCGGCTCACCTGCTCTTCTTCTGTGGTGTCAGTGTGTCACAAGCTGGAGCTGGAGCGGCAGCAGCACAACCAGCTGAAGCAGACGTGGCAGCGCGCCAACGACCAGTTCCTGGAGTCCCAGCGCCTCCTCATGAGGGACATGCAGCGCATCGAGAGCGTCCTGTCCTCAGAGCAGCTGCGCCAGGTGGAGGAGATGAAGAAGAGGGACCAGGTGCGTCTGGGCCCGCCCCCTTACCGGAAAGCTGCTCTGTGATTGGAGGAGAGAGAGGAAGACAGGAACAGAACAGCCGTTACGTCAGTGGTCCCCACATTGGGGAAGTGTGGAGATGCTCGCCTCGGTCACATGACTACCTTCTTAAAGGGGCCGCTCTGGCCTTGGTCACATGACTACCTTCTTAAAGGGGCCGCTCCGGCCGCTAAAACAGAATACATTGCTGCCTATCTGAAACCGCTAAGCTAGCAGAACCAACCAGAAACAAACGTCTTTGGAGTTTCTTTGCACAGGATAAAAGAAAAGCAGAAAAGATGAATGAATGAATGAATGAATGAATGAATGAATGAATGAATGACGGGATAAAAGAACCAATGAGGAGACAGGAGAACCAATAACTTCAAAGAAAAAGAAACTCCTTAAAGGACTGAAACTGTCACCGCTGATTAATGTGAAGCTTCAGCGCCTGAAGGAGATGGAGAAACAGACAGAGGTCTGAAAACACTTCGTTTACGTCTTTAAGATGAAAAACTGACTGTAGCCCGTAAGCTAAACGTGTTAGCATGCTAATGCGTACACCTTTAGCGCAGCGGTCCCGACCGATTTAACTTTAAAGGTGTGATAATAACAAAATAAAACCATACAACACATTCAAACGTTTTATTCTAACTGTAATAATAAACATGGGTCCAGTTTGTATCAACTTTATTAGCAGCGTCCTCGTGACGTCACACCGTTTGTTTCCGGTTGGTTCTGCTAGCTTGTTAGTTTCAGTTTAGCGCTAATGTGTTCTGTGTTAGCGGCCGGAGCGGCCCCTTTAAGAAGGTAGTCATGTGACCGAGCCCAGAGCGGCCCCTTTAAGAAGGTAGTCATGTGACTGAGGCAAGCATCTCCACAGGCGTCAGTGACTCAGACGTGAGGAGAGGGTCCATCATTTAGAACTGAACCTGGTTCAGAACCAGACTAGAAAGAAAACTGAAACTATGGAAGTTCTGGATTCTGTCTGTGACCCGGTCGGTAGAACCTTCACTGGGCCGCGTTCCATTATGCTAGCATACGTGCTAACGTGTGAACGGACGCTACAGAGACGTGTGTGACTGCTTTCAGGAGGAGGACGAGAAGGAGCGTCTGATCCAGGTGAAGGAGCTCCAGGAGGAGGACGCCGGCGACCACACGGAGCCGCTGGAGGATCTGTTCCTGGGCCTGAGCGTGGAGGAGGTACGAGCCCCGCCCTTCTGGGGTCATGTGACCGTCCCACGAAGCCGTCGTTGATGCGTCTCCTCCCCTTCCAGCCTCACGCCGACCGCAGCGCCCACGGCTCCGTCCACTCCCTGGACACGGAGGTGGTGGCGGGGGCCCCCGTGGACCCCCACAGGGACAACCTGCGGCGGGTCCAGTCCACCGACAGCCTGGGCTCCTCGCCGCTGACCGTCCAGCAGGGCCTGGGGGGCCACAACCACAAGGCCAAGTCGGCCAGCCACCTGGACGAGTCGGACTTCGGGCCCCTGGTGGGGGCCGACTGCGGGGCGGGGGACGGCAGCTTCTGCGACGCCTCGTCCATCAGCTCCATCCGGCTGACGCCGAGTCACTTCCTGTTGACGAAGGACCAGGAGAAGGCCATCAAGGCCATGACGCCGGAGCAGGAGGAGACGGCCTCGCTGCTGTCCAGCATCTCCCACGCCGCCGCCGACGCCGCCTTCCTGCCCCCCGCCGGCTACCGGCTGGTCAGCGACAGCGAGTGGAACCTGCTGCAGCAGGAGGTGAGGCCCCGCCCCCTCTGAGGCTGAGCTAACGGCGTATTGATTACTGATTGGACGGCATGTGTCTGCAGGTGAAGAACGCCGGCAGGAAGCTGGGCAGACGTTGTGACATGTGCTCCAACTACGAGAAGCAGCTGCAGGCCATCCAGGGCCAGGAGGCGGAGACTCGGGACCAGGTGGGTGTGGTCACCTCACCGCTAGAGGGCTCAGCCGTGATGACGATGATGATGATGATGAGGGTGGTCCTCCAGGTGAAGAAGCTGCAGGTGATGCTGCGTCAGGCCAACGAGCAGCTGGAGGGGACGATGGCGGAGAAGCAGCGCCTGGAGGAGTCGGTGAAGGCCGGGAACGAGGAGACGGGCGCCAAGGTCTGGACCCGTCACCCGTCCATCACCGTTGATCTGTGTAGACCGGCGTCTCTGTGGCGTCGTCATGGCGACCTCTCCGTTCTGGCGCGTCATCGGGGTCCTCCCTGTGTCGTAGGTGGCGTTCCTCCTGCAGAGGGTCCAGGCGTCGGAGGCGCTGCTCGCCTCCCTGCAGCACGGCTTCAGCGAGGCCAAGAGGAGCACGCAGGAGCAGATGGTGAGGCTCAGGCGCCGCTTTGAACGTAACAACCTCATGTGAAGCTGCTTACCGACTCCTCAGCGTGGCCGCGAGGCGTCATGTGACCAATCGCTAACGGGCCTGAGGCTGGTGGTTAAACTGATGTCATGAGGTTCAGATTATAATCCAGGGTGGAACACGTCTGCAGCAGCCAGGAGGACGTTAGTGTTCAGTGGTGGATGGAGGTTCTGACCCGGAACCCCGGAGCAGAACCTCAACATCCCAGCGGGACAGGAAGTACGAGTAAACCTGGGCTAACGCTAACGCAAACCCCGGCTAACGTCGCTAACTCCCAGCTCCGCCATCTGTCAACGATGACATCATCTCCCGGAGTACTGTGGGCGGAGCTCTTGACCTTTGAGCATCACCCGCTTCAGTCGGCGTGTATTCAGCATGGGTTACCATGGCAACAGTAGGAGGCTAACCCACACGCTACCTCCTCAGCCGGCTGCTGCTGGGTGTTTGATCTGTGGGCGTCCAAAAAATGAGGTTTTCAACTTCAAATAATAGGAAAGACGGAAGGTTTGACTCAGAAAACAGAAACGCTGCGACGAGTTGAAACGTTTCCACGGTGACGGGGGGCTAGAGGAGGGGCTTCTGCTGACCTGTGGTGATGCGTTCCAGGCGGTGCTGGTGAAGTCCAGGGAGCAGGTGGCCGAGGAGCTGAGCCGCCTGCAGAGAGACAACGAGAGCCTGCAGGGTAAACACCGCCTGCATGTGGAGCTGCAGCAGGAGGAGGACTTCCACATGCCCACTGGTCCACAGGTAGTCCACACGCACACTGGTCCACAGGTAGCCCACTGGTCCACAGGTAGTCCACACGCACACTGGTCCACAGGTAGCCCACTGGTCCACAGGTAGTCCACACGCACACTGGTCCACAGGTAGCCCACTGGTCCACAGGTAGTCCACATGCCCACTGGTCCACAGGTAGCCCACTGGTCCACAGGTAGTCCACACGCACACTGGTCCACAGGTAGCCCACAGGTAGTCCACTGGTCCACAGGTAGCCCACACGCCCACTGGTCCACAGGTAGCCCACTGGTCCACAGGTAGTCCACACGCACACTGGTCCACAGGTAGTCCACATGCCCACTGGTCCACAGGTAGCCCACTGGTCCACAGGTAGCCCACTGGTCCACAGGTAGTCCACACGCACACTGGTCCACAGGTAGCCCACTGGTCCACAGGTAGTCCACTGGTCCACAGGTAGCCCACACGCCCACTGGTCCACAGGTAGTCCACATGCCCACTGGTCCACAGGTAGCCCACTGGTCCACAGGTAGCCCACACGCCCACTGGTCCACAGGTAGTCCACATGCCCACTGGTCCACAGGTAGCCCACAGGTAGTCCACTGGTCCACAGGTAGCCCACACGCCCACTGGTCCACAGGTAGTCCACATGCCCACTGGTCCACTGGTAGCCCACTGGTCCACAGGTAGTCCACACGCACACTGGTCCACAGGTAGCCCACAGGTAGTCCACTGGTCCACAGGTAGCCCACACGCCCACTGGTCCACAGGTAGCCCACTGGTCCACAGGTAGTCCACATGCCCACTGGTCCACAGGTAGTCCACTGGTCCACAGGTAGCCCACATGCCCACTGGTCCACAGGTAGCCCACACGCCCACTGGTCCACAGGTAGCCCACACGCCCACTGGTCCACAGGTAGCCCACACGCCCACTGGTCCACAGGTAGTCCACATGCCCACTGGTCCACAGGTAGTCCACTGGTCCACAGGTAGCCCACATGCCCACTGGTCCACAGGTAGCCCACACGCCCACTGGTCCACAGGTAGCCCACACGCCCACTGGTCCACAGGTAGCCCACACGCCCACTGGTCCACAGGTAGTCCACAGGTAGTCCACTGGTCCACAGGTAGTCCACTGGTCCACTGGTAGCCCACTGGTCCACAGGTAGTCCACATGCCCACTAGCGTTCTCTAACGGGCTCTACTCCCGTCAGGAGCTGCAGGACCTGGTGCTGCGGCTGCGTGACCACCAGGTGGCGCTGCGGACGTCAGCTGACCACACGGAGGAGAAGCTGAAGGCGGAGATCCTGTTCCTGAAGGAGCAGATCCAGGCGGAGCAGTGCCTGAAGGAGAACCTGGAGGACACGCTGCAGCTGGAGATCGAGGGCTGCAAGGAGGAGATAGGTGAGACCCGAGCCCCGCCCACAAGCGCCCCGCCCACCAGCACCTGGTGGGCGGGGCGAGGCACACACCTCTTCATCCTCCTCATCCTCTCTCGTGTTTGTTTGTGTTCTCCTCCCGTCACTCAGACATCCTGGAAGGTACGACAAGCGTGACTCCTGCCTGTGTGTGTTTGAATGCTAATGCTAACGCTAACATAGCCGGGCGTAGGTCGGCTGACGCGCATCCTACCCCGTTTACTGCACTCATCCTGTTGCTTAGCAACGCTGATGGACAGCTGAGTGAAGCTGTCTGTGTGTGTGTGTGTGTGTGTGTGTGTGTGTGTGTGTGTGTGTGTGTGTGTGTGCACTCACAAGCTAACCCTTGAGCTAGTGCTAGCGTTAGCGTGGTGTGTTATTGTGTCAGTAGTGGTGTCAGATGGATCTCCTGACGACTTGTTCTGATGTTTTCAGTGGATTTTTGATCCGTAAAGATAAAAGTTGTGATCCAGCGATTCTGATTGGTGTGGGCGGATACAAGAATGACGCTGTCTGATTGGCTGCTCTAATCATGTCTCCTCCCCCAGCCTCGTTCTCCAGTCTGAAAACGGAGATGGAGCGAATCAAAGCGGAGAAGGAGCAGGTAAAGATACCGAACTGATAAATTAATATCAGCTATTGATTACTAATAATTAGGGCTGCCACAAGTCGACTAATCACCGATTTATTGATTAGATCCTGTGAAGGTGATGAATTATCAGAGTTGGTGCGTTCGTCCGTTAGTCCACCAAATGTCTTCACAAGCGTTCAGACAGACCGATGGAACAAGAAGCACCTGACGGGCAGCAGAGGGGATGAAACGAGATGATGACCTTCACCTTGAGGAAACTAGGTCAAGGTCACATTTCGACTTTAGTACACTCAGGAACCGGATAAGATAGGAAGACGAGGAAGAAGGACCATAGATCAAAGCTACTATGACAGTAGGTCAGAGCACTAGCTTTGATCTTTGACCTATGCAGTAGGTCAGGGTAACATTTTGATTTCTGGGATGTCGCGCGCTGTGACTGCATCGCTTCTAGATTATCATCAAACAAGGACGTAGAAACCTGACAGTAAACACGTGACACGTGTGCGCTAAGGGCGGCTAACGCATCAAATCCTCATTGCTAATGTTAACATTTACAGTTGCGTGAGTAGGGAGTGAGTTAGCTCTCTGTTTATGCTAATATTAGCAGCTAACTAGCCAGTTAGCTTACGAGACGACGGTCAGATGTTTCCTCTTCATTTACTTAAATGGCCGGTTAGCCACGCTAGCAGAGCCCAGTCTAAAAAACGAGCGAGGGGTCGACTGTCCACTCAGTTTGGATGGTTTTACTGGTGAATATGGCGGTGACTGGTCGTGGCAGCCCCCTGGTGGTGCTCGTGTTCACGTCGGCGTCGCTGATTCCAGCTGCAGACGCGTCTGTCGGAACGCAGCGACGTCCTGGAGAAGCTCCAGAGCCTGAAGACGAGTCTGGAGCAGCAGCTCAGAGAGACCAGCAAGACCAAGGTGAGTGCCCCCCCCCCGTCAGAGCCCGTTGGTGGGTGTGTGAGTGTAACCTGTGTGTGTGTGTGTGTGTGTGTGTGCAGGCGGCGCTGGAGGCTCAGGTGCTGGACGAGCGGGGTAAGGCCCAGCGGCTGCAGACGGAGCTGGACGTCAGCGAACAGGTGCAGAAGGACTTCGTCAAGCTCTCCCAGACGCTGCAGGTAAGCCCCGCCTCCTCGGAAACCCCTCTCCCGATCCGATCGACCAATGACGGTGCTGTTGGGCGTGCCCCCCCCCCCCACAGGTCCAGCTGGAGCGGATACGACAGGCCGACTCTCTGGACCGGATCAGGGTCATCCTGAACGACACCAACCTGACCGACATCAACCAGCTTCCAGAGACATGATGGCGCCGGCGGCGTCCTCCTCTTCCTCCGAGCGCCGCGCCCGTAACGTCATTGACCCGCCTCCCGTAACCACAGAGGAAGAGCTGGGAGGACCGGGGCAGAAGAACACTACTAATGTACATAACGGACTGAGGGGGGGTCGTTTCTACTGTAGTCGCTATTAACTCAACCAAAAAGGTTCGTCGTCCTCTGAAGCACTTTCTGCCCACGTTTTCTGTCCATCGCACTTCTGTTGTCACGGCGATGAAGAATCGCGCCCCCCCCGTCACTCTTTTTTTTTTTTTTTGGTGCTTCGTTTATCGTTTTGTTTGTTTTGATGCGACGAAGGAAGGAAACGTGAAAACTGTTAGCGTCTTTACGTCAGTCGGGCCTCGTTTTACAGCAGCTCCAGGTAACCACGGCGACGCCAGTTAATCCAGTCCACAGCAGGTGAAGAGATGGTTTAAGAGATAGTAATATATGTTATTGATCACCTGTGTGGAACGGATCGATTGGCCTCGTTCGCTAGCGTTAGCATGCTGAGGCTAACCTCCGCACTAAGAATCATGGGATTTTGGAGGAGGAGACTAAATTTGGCGAAGACGCGTCCCGCCCTCCTCTTCCTCCGACTCCATCAGGTCGTTTGGGGGCGTCGGTCTGCTTTCGCCGTGACGCGTGATGATTGGTCAGGACGAGTCGGTCGGGGGCCGGGTGGGCGGAGCCTGGCCCGACCGGAGCAGATGGTGTAGATCTGGAGGAACGACGTGAATCCGATGTCGGTGTCAGCGGACAGAAACACGTGGGATTTCCTTCTCCTGTCACACCTCGTCCCATTGGTCCACGTAGGGGGCGTGTCTCCGTGTCTGATGAAGTTCTGTTTGAAGTATCCTGAACCCACAGTGAATAAACAGACTGTGTTCTGGTTAATGATCAATGATCCAGACGCTCTGGCTGAAGCCTCCTTCTCTCCTCAAACACCCAGAAAGACCAAATTAAACAGATGTTGTTCTAGAGCTGAGTAAAGGGAGGAGCCTGGACTTTATTTCCTGTTTGCCGTCGTGTGATTGGTCGGTTCCATGTGGAGTATCTCTGACGAGGATGCCGGTGCGGCGTCATGGAGTTTCACACTCCAGAATTATATTTTTACATTTACTAGAACACATTGGTTGGCAAAATTCACCACGTATTTACAATCAGTGAATGTAATTAATAAATTTCAAAATAATCAGATGAAACCAAAAAAACGGCTCCACAAACTCCAACAACTTGACTGCATCCAGAACTTTTTATATACAACCAGGATTTAGTATTTTTAAATTTTGCTGTTTTACCAGTAATTATAATGAACTTTATTTTTCAGTAGTTTTTTTGTCATCCTGCTGATAAATTGTTGGCAGAGGTAATAATTACAGAAAATACATTAAACGTCATCCAGGTAGAAACTAATCCGGGAATGTTTCCCCCACATCCGTACATCACTCGGATCAGCGTGTCAAACAGGGTGAAGCCTCCAGAACAGTCCACGGACTAAGTTAGGATCATAAAAAAATCTTAAAAGATGAAAAACATTAAAGATCATAACAACGTAAGAGCCACGAAGCAAGTATAAGACAACGCAGGTGTCAGGTTCTCCCCCAGGACTCCCCCAAACTGTTTCACGGTTAAATCAACATGAGAGCCGGTAAATGTGACGTCCGTCCCGGGCTGACGGTGCTGCAGTCACGGCTGCTCGCCTGTAGTTCACTCGGAGGCCTGCAGGGGGCAGCAGCGTCACGAACGCGCGACTCAGTGAAGAAACAAAGAAGAAACGCGTCGAACGATAGAGGGCGGAAAAAAAGATCCGAGGGACTCCTCCTGTTTACAACAACATAATGGAGACTAAACGGTCGAAAACCTCCAGCCAGAGGCTTTTAATGACTGGATTTATGCTTTTTATAAACTTGGGTGAGTATTCTAACTCCATTTTGTTCAAATTCATCCATAATGTGGGTGTTTTGGGTCGTGGTTGGAGGAGGGATTCACGTTAGCTAGCTAGCGATGTTGATCTACCTGCTAACCTCCGTTCATCCCGGAGCTAATCAGCCTTTGTGGGCGGCTGGACTCCCACCGTCACCGCAGACATCTTATTATCCACGTTAACCGGCTCGTCTTCACTCAGGTCGATTTAACGTCACGAATGATGTTTTAATAATTGTTAATATTCACTGAAACCTGATTTAGACACAGAGTGTTCATCAAATGGAGCTGGAGCTGGTCGGAGCCTCCAGGTCCAGTTTTCTGTGTTAATAACGGGAATTACGGATAAACGGGTGTATTTTGTGTTAACAAGGGGTTAATAGACGTGAAACCGGGTTTTTTGCGGTTCGGTGTGGACGCTAACCCACAGCATGCTAACAGTGTTTACAGTAACCAGAGCCGACGCGCGTTACCGGAAGGCTGAACCGACTGCGTTTAATTCCCGGTGAACGGTAACGGTAACGGGCTTCACCGCGGCGAGCTGCCCGGAAACAGCGCTCGGTTTCCGCCTTGACTCTCAGTTCCTGATGTCATCAGAGGAGAAGGAAGCTGGTTTTAGTTCAGCTTCGAGGTTTTAGTGTTCCTGTGTCCACAGCTAACGGTTAGCAGATATTAATCCACATGTGGATTGGGTAACATTAGTTAAATCTACTATTGGTGATAATCAGTAACAGCTGAAATAGATCAATACAACAGATATTACACCAAAGCACCAGAAAAGTGCTCAGAACCACTGAGACCCGAACCCAGAAGCTGCTGTTCTGTGTTGACGTGAAACCGAGCTGGACCTCCCGGTTTTGCTGAATCGGCGGTTCGTCTGGAGCAGGAAGCGTGAAGCTGAAAACAACCCCATCTCTGAAGCAGGACGGGGGCTCGGTCATGATCTAGATTTATTTCCTGGACCACGGGAAAACCTGTAGCCCGTAGCGGGTCAGATGGATTCCATCAGGGGTCAGGAAGCCTAGAGGAAAACATCGTCTGTGAGGAAGATCAGACCTCAGGGGCCAAGACAGAGACGCCTTCCTGGAATCAGTAGATTTCTTGAAGATCCGTTTCAACAGTTCTGGTGCTGTTTGGTCGTCACCAGCTGATCAATAGGATAGTTCTCTAATGATCTGTAACATTCTGCTCGTTCACACCATCTCAGCTCCAGATTCATGATGTCAGATCTGCAGACTGAGCCGGGCTCATGGGACTGAAATCAGAAACTGGATCATTTCCATGATAAATCAGAACATTTTAATAAAACCCAGCGAACAAAAACCTGCTGGTGCAGTAGCTTTGTGTTTTCTGTCCCTGCTTATCGTGACTACTCTCGTCCAATTGGACGAAACGACAGACACGTCCTTCCTGTTGTGAAATGGTCATAAACTGATGACTCATCGCTGCCGTGGCAAATTCTTCCTGAAACACGTTTTTCATGGTTTTCAACAGAAACATATTTCACTGGAACAGAACCGTCTGTTTTTACCGCTCCACCGATCACCAGGTATTTCCCATGAAGCGCCGTTCAGCTCCAACCTGCACCACGCCCATCACCACGCCCATCACCACGCCCATCACCACGCCCATCACCACGCCCATCACCACGCCCATCACCACGCCCATCACCACCTGGTACCTCAGGTGTTCTCAGATGAACACACCCCCGGGGGTTGACCCCTACCCCCTGTCCTCTCAGTGTGAAGCCGGATCGGCGCCGTCCCGTTTGAATCCGTCCTGTTTGTTCAGCGCTGACGTGAACAATGGTGTGTAAACGCAGCTCACAGCGGGCGGGCTCAGAACCAACAACCCGTCCTGAGAACACCTCCAGGAGAACAGTGTGGGGGGGTGGCGTTCAAACAAGCCGCAGAGACACAAGTTTTGTTGTTGTTCTTGTTTGGATTGAGCGGCCCCGCCCCGCCCCGCCCCGCCCCGCCCCTATCTGGTGGTACTTCCTGTTCAAACAGACTCCGGCTGCATCCGTAGAACATAAACAAACTTTAGCTAGCCCTCGAAGCGGCTAACTGCTGCTAGCAGTGGGCGGGGCTGTCCAGGAGGAGGAGTCCTATTGGATTCCCAGCTGGAGCTGTGACGTGGGGAGGACAAACTGGTCACTAACTACACTGGTGTGTTTTGACAACCCTTTAGGGGGGGTGGGGGGGTGTTCTGAGCCCCATTAACCAGAACCAGCTGCAGGTAGTCGTCATCCCGCTGCTGCGTCGTCCAATCAGGTCTGAGGCAGCAGCTTCCTGTTGGACCGCCGAGCTGTGAAGCATCTCGCCTGGATGATGGATGGATGATGGATGGATGATGGATGGATGGATGATGGATGGATGATGGATGGATGGATGATGGATGGATGATGGATGGATGATGGATGGATGATGGATGGATGATGGATGGATGGATGATGGATGGATAATGGACGGATGATGGATGGATGGATGATGGATGGACAGACGCTGACACAACATGTTTAAAGGTCCCTTCATGCGTTCACACTCTCTTCCCTCCCCAGGCGTGAGCCCGTCGTCGGCCCTCGACATCCACGCCGACTCAGAGGTGGTGGTCCAGAACGGCACCACGGGGGTCCTGCACTGCTCCTTCAAGTCCAGCGAGGTGGTGGGCATCTCCACCTCCGTCACCTGGAGCTTCCAGTCCAGTCAGCCCGACACCCAGTTCTCTAAAGCGCCGTACGTGGTGAGTGACCCCCCCACCGGCGTCCTCTTCCTGAGCTAACGCTAATGCTGAGCTAACGCTAATGCTGAGCTAACGCTAACGCTGCTGACAGCACACCGAAACTAAAATGTTTGTTGTTGTGACTCATGACCCCCCCGGGTCGGGTGGAACTGCAGCAGTGTGGTTGCACACGAGTGTGGGGGTGTTGTGTCACCGCTCTGTCATGTTGACGTGTGTGTGTGTGTGTGTGTCTCTGTGTGTGTGTGTGTGTGTCTGTGTGTGTGTGTGTGTGTGTGTGTGTGTGTGTGTGTGTGTGTCTCTGTGTGTGTGTGTGTGTGTGTGTGTGTGTCTGTGTGTGTGTGTGTGTGTCTCTGTGTGTGTGTCTCTGTGTGTGTGTGTGTGTGTGTGTCTGTGTGTGTCTGTGTGTGTGTGTCTCTGTGTGTGTGTGTGTGTGTCTGTGTGTGTGTGTGTGTCTCTGTGTCTCTGTGTGTCTCTGTGTGTGTGTCTCTGTGTGTGTGTGTGTGTGTCTGTGTGTGTGTGTGTGTCTCTGTGTGTCTCTGTGTGTCTCTGTGTGTGTCTCTGTGTGTGTGTGTGTGTGTGTGTGTGTGTCTCTGTGTGTCTCTGTGTGTGTGTGTGTGTGTGTGTGTCTCTGTGTGTCTCTGTGTGTGTCTCTGTGTGTCTCTGTGTGTGTGTGTGTGTGTGTGTGTGTGTCTCTGTGTGTGTCTGTGTGTCTCTGTGTGTGTGTGTGTGTGTGTCTCTGTGTGTCTCTGTGTGTGTGTGTGTCTCTGTGTGTCTCTGTGTGTGTGTGTGTCTCTGTGTGTCTCTGTGTGTGTCTCTGTGTGTGTCTCTGTGTGTCTCTGTGTGTGTGTGTGTGTCTGTGTGTGTGTGTGTGTGTCTGTGTGTGTGTGTGTGTGTCTGTGTGTGTGTGTGTGTGTGTGTGTGTGTGTGTGTGTGTGTGTGTCTCTGTGTGTGTGTGTCTGTGTGTGTGTGTCTGTGTGTGTGTGTGTGTGTGTGTGTGTCTCTGTGTGTGTGTGTGTGTGTGTGTGTGTGTGTCTCTGTGTGTGTGTGTCTGTGTGTGTGTGTCTGTGTGTGTGTGTCTGTGTGTCAGGCCTCAGGCCTCACTGTAACGTAGTGATGAGGGGGGGTGAAGCAGTAAATGTGTTTTTCTGTACATGTTTATTTATTATTAGAGCTATTTATTCTATTTATTGATAAAGGCGTCGGCCACGCCCAGTGTGTGACATCTAAACATCTACAAATGTATAGATCAGCTGACGGTAGGGGCGTGAACCTGAGTGTTTGTAAACAGTGGTGTCACATGACAACAATCGTCCTGTGATTGGTCAGAACAGCTGGGGTAACAGCTGGCTGGGGTGTCGTTTCCACACTTTAACGCTGACATGCAGGACGTGACCGGTCAGTCGTCCTGTTACCGGAACGCCGAGTCAGCGATCACGTTTCAGGAAACGATAACGTCCAGAGCGTTTCCTGATAAGAGAGAAACCTCTTCCTGCTGGAACGTTAGCATGTTAGCAGCACAGAGATTCATGTGTGTGTTAGCATGTTAGCAGCACAGAGATTATGTGTGTGTTAGCATGTTAGCAGCACAGAGATTCATGTGTGTGTTAGCATGTTAGCAGCACAGAGATTCATGTGTATGTTAGCATGTTAGCAGCACAGAGATTCATGTGTGTGTTAGCATGTTAGCAGCACAGAGATTCATGTGTGTGTTAGCATGTTAGCAGCACAGAGATTCATGTGTGTGTTAGCATGTTAGCAGCACAGAGATTCATGTGTGTGTTAGCATGTTAGCAGCACAGAGATTCATGTGTCTGTTAGCATGTTAGCAGCACAGAGATTCATGTGTCTGTTAGCATGTTAGCAGCACAGAGATTATGTGTGTGTTAGCATGTTAGCAGCACAGAGATTCATGTGTGTGTGTTGGTGTTGTGTTCGAGGACTGAGGGAACTTCTGGTGCTGTTTTGTGCTGCAGCTGTAAATGTTACTCAACACAAACCGCTCTGTTGTGGGGGGGGGCGGGGATTGGAGTGTGGAATTTGACTGATGCGGATCTTTGACCCTCGGGGGCCAGAAGCTCCCAGTTTGAGGTCATCAGTGGAGGAGTCCCTCACTGGTGGGGGGGGGGGGGGTTCTGTATTTAAGAACACAAGCACTTAGAAGTGATCTGTACTTGTGAATTAGTGTTAGCATGGAACCCTCAGGCTGAAACCTCCTTCAGTCGTTGATGATCTGGTTTAGTTTCTGACATGTATTTGATCAATAATCAGTAGAAAAGTGATCAGAGGACAAGATGGTTACCATTAAAGATGCTCTCCCCTCCACCTGATGAAGAATGTTTGTCTTCTTCTGTCCAGATTTTCTATTTCTTCAACGGCAGAAGTTTCCCGGCACAGAACGAGTTTAAGGACCGGGTCCAGTTCGTGGGGGACATCAACAAGAGGGACGTGTCCATCCAGCTGAGCCCCGCCCAGTTTAGCGACAACGGGACCTTCTTCTGCGACGTGAAGAACCCGCCGGACGTGACTGGGACGCCGGCCCGCACCGAGCTCAGGGTCGTCCTCAAAGGTGCGTCTCCACCCCAAACCCGGATTAAATCCTGGATTATGTTGACCTGCAGCTGGGTTATCCTAAACTCGGCTGTCATGTGACGACCGCGCCTGAACGCACCGTGAGACGCACACGCCTGGAATGTCCTGCTGGGGGTGTGTGGCAGCAGAACCGGTTGTGTCTTCATCTAATCAGCACTTTGTGGCTGTTTTCCCGTGAGAAGAGTTCAGACCGGATCCCTGTGGGGCCGCAGGGGCTGATGGGTAGAAAGGGGCCGCAGGGGCTGATGGGTAGAAAGGGGCCGCAGGGGCTGATGGGTAGAAAGGGGCCGCAGGGGCTGATGGGTAGAAAGGGGCCGCAGGGGCTGATGGGTAGAAAGGGGCCGCAGGGGCTGATGGGTAGAAAGGGGCCGCAGGGGCTGATGGGTAGAAAGGGGCTGATGGGAACGCGGGTCCGTTTGTTTGTTTGTTTGTTTGTCACGTATTTGGAAACACAAACAACTTTAACCCATCGGCTGCCAGTGTGTAATCGATTTTCTCCGCTGCTCCGGACGCTCATCGGTGTGTGATTTGATAACTAATGACGAGGTGGCGAGAGGGCGGGGCTATCTATTTCCTGTTCTCTCCATCCATGTGAATATCTGGTCCTTTTGTGGATCAGGGACGTGTGTTCCTAGCATGCTAGCCAGCATGCTAGCCAGCATGCTAGCGAGTCACGACCATTAAAAACAGTGTCAGTCTGGACAGAACGTGGGCAGAGGTCCTGTCGCCTCCAGAAAGTCGTGCTTCTCTGGGATGCACTTCAAAAAATGTGAGCATCCCAAAAGTCCAGTATTTCCTGCACTATAAGGCGCACCTTCAATGAATGGTCTATTTAAAAAAAAAAAATTCATACATAAGGCACGTTGGATTATAAGAAATTGAGAAAAGGCTTTTAGGTGCGCCTCATTGTGCGGAAAATACTGTAATAACAGAATATATGATAGAAGGATGCTAGGAGTTTAGCCAATAGTACAATATGAAAACTGAACAAACTGTTAATTTAAAGATTTTATTAATAACATAACTGTTGAAGTAAAAATAAAAAGAGTAAAGTTACAAAAAAAAGTTATTTTTATCAAAATGTTACAGCTGACAGAACCTTCTAACCCCCCCGTGGACACAATCGCGTCCACTGCGGTACAAATGTTGCTGGTTTCCTCTTCGTCCTGTCTGTAGTAATTATATCTGTCTCTGTTTCTTCGTAGCTTCTGCTCGTTTTTTATTCTTTGTCTCTTGGTTTTTCTCCAATGTTTGGATCTCTGGAGTCGTGATAACGTGAGACTAACTCCTCTCACGACAGCGTGTTCAACCAGCACACGTGTTGCGTTTGGTTGATGTCTGGTCTCGTGACCAGAAACTCACACCGGATCAAAACATGACGGAGACTTCAGGGTTTGAAATTTAAAATGAAAATGATGGATGTTTTTGTTGAATGGAAGCAAATCTTTTTCCCAAAATTATATCACGGAATAAAGTAGCATGGATTCTTTTTTTTATTGTATGTATTCAAAGCTTGTCTGATGACCGCGTGTTAAAAACAACACGCTAAGCAGAACCCTGCTGGTTCCGTCACATGTGTCCGGTCCTGAAAACAAACATTTCAACATCATCAGCTGTTAAAATAACGTTCCAAGGAGGGGGCGGGGCTTCAGCTGAGGATCCGGTATGTGTTATAAGACTTCAGGTGAAAGGTTAAACACAGCTCTGACAGCCAATCAGACGACAGGACTCCCGTGGCGTGACGCGCGTTGGCGTTCTTGTTGGTTGTTTGTCCCACAGGGACGTGTGTCGACTCGTTTGTTGACTCCAGGGGGGAGTTGAGCATCCACCTGAGGGCGGGGCAGAACACGGGTGGAATGTTTGTGTCTGTGGGAACAGTCTGTGATCTGATCCTGGGGGGGGGGGGGGGGGGGGGGGGGGTAGTGGCGTTCAGAGTGCGTGACGGTTGTCTCTGCTGTCAGACTCTCTCCCTCAGACCAGCACCACCGTCATCGTGGGCGCCGTGTGCGGCGCGCTCTTCATCCTCGTCTTCATCGCCGTGGCCGCCTGCATTGTCATGAGGGTCCTCCACAGTCGCCACGACTACGAAGGGTGAGTCCTCCGCACGGCCGCCGGAGCGCCGGTGATGTCACTAACGGGGTGTGTGGGCGTGGTCGCTGCATGCGGTGTTTGTGGACCAATCAGAGGAAGCTTTGGGTCTCGTGTTGGATTGTCTTCTTCGTTGGTGTCGTCGTTAGCGCGTTAGCGTCCGTCTAACACCCGTCTGTGAGGAACCGGCTGATCCGTTACTAATCATTAATCCATCTGATCGTGACGATCGATTGATCAATCGCTGGTGTCCAGGGTGGTGAGAAGTCAGCTGCTGATTGGCTGAGGACTCTGGGGTTTCTATTGGTTCTGGTGTCGCTCTCCTTCATCACTGCTGCTGCTAACCTGCTGTCTGCTTCATCATACTCACCTTCCTCATCCTCATGTGTCCTTCACCGGCTAATGGAACCGTCTGCTGCCGCTAACCAGGAGCTAACGGCTCTAGATTGGGATCCATAACACCTGTCTGTCTCACCACCTGTCTGTCTCACCACCTGTCTGTCTCTCCAGCTGTCTGTCTCACCACCTGTCTGTCTCACCACCTGTCTGTCTCTCCAGCTGTCTGTCTCACCACCTGTCTGTCTCACCACCTGTCTGTCTCACCAGCTGTCTGTCTCACCACCTGTCTGTCTCACCACCTGTCTGTCTCACCAGCTGTCTGTCTCACCACCTGTCTGTCTCTCCACCTGTCTGTCTCTCCACCTGTCTGTCTCACCACCTATCTGTCTCTCCACCTGTCTGTCTCACCACCTGTCTGTCTCTCCACCTGTCTGTCTCACCACCTGTCTGTCTCTCCAGCTGTCTGTCTCTCCACCTGTCTGTCTCTCCACCTGTCTGTCTCACCACCTGTCTGTCTCACCAGCTGTCTGTCTCACCACCTGTCTGTCTCTCCACCTGTCTGTCTCACCACCTGTCTGTCTCTCCACCTGTCTGTCTCTCCACCTGTCTGTCTCTCCACCTGTCTGTCTCACCACCTGTCTGTCTCTCCACCTGTCTGTCTCACCACCTGTCTGTCTCACCACCTGTCTGTCTCTCCACCTGTCTGTCTCACCACCTATCTGTCTCACCACCTGTCTGTCTCTCCACCTGTCTGTCTCTCCACCTGTCTGTCTCACCACCTATCTGTCTCACCACCTGTCTGTCTCTCCACCTGTCTGTCTCACCACCTGTCTGTCTCACCACCTGTCTGTCTCACCACCTGTCTGTCTCTCCACCTGTCTGTCTCTCCAGCTGTCTGTCTCACCACCTGTCTGTCTCACCACCTGTCTGTCTCTCCACCTGTCTGTCTCACCACCTGTCTGTCTCACCACCTGTCTGTCTCTCCACCTGTCTGTCTCTCCACCTGTCTGTCTCACCACCTGTCTGTCTCACCACCTGTCTGTCTCACCACCTGTCTGTCTCTCCAGCTGTCTGTCTCTCCACCTGTCTGTCTCACCAGCTGTCTGTCTCTCCACCTGTCTGTCTCTCCACCTGTCTGTCTCTCCACCTGTCTGTCTCTCCACCTGTCTGTCTCTCCACCTGTCTGTCTCACCAGCTGTCTGTCTCACCACCTGTCTGTCTCTCCACCTGTCTGTCTCACCAGCTGTCTGTCTCACCACCTGTCTGTCTCACCACCTGTCTGTCTCACCACCTGTCTGTCTCACCACCTGTCTGTCTCACCAGCTGTCTGTCTCTCCACCTGTCTGTCTCTCCACCTGTCTGTCTCTCCACCTGTCTGTCTCTCCACCTGTCTGTCTCACCACCTGTCTGTCTCACCACCTGTCTGTCTCACCACCTGTCTGTCTCTCCACCTGTCTGTCTCTCCACCTGTCTGTCTCACCAGCTGTCTGTCTCTCCACCTGTCTGTCTCTCCACCTGTCTGTCTCTCCACCTGTCTGTCTCTACCACCTGTCTGTCTCACCACCTGTCTGTCTCACCAGCTGTCTGTCTCACCACCTGTCTGTCTCTCCACCTGTCTGTCTCACCACCTGTCTGTCTCACCACCTGTCTGTCTCACCACCTGTCTGTCTCACCACCTGTCTGTCTCACCAGCTGTCTGTCTCACCACCTGTCTGTCTCACCACCTGTCAGTCTCACCACCTGTCTGTCTCACCAGCTGTCTGTCTCACCACCTGTCTGTCTCACCACCTGTCTGTCTCACCAGCTGTCTGTCTCACCACCTGTCTGTCTCTACAGCTTTCTGTCTCTCCACCTGTCTGTCTCTCCACCTGTCTGTCTCTCCACCTGTCTGTCTCTCCACCTGTCTGTCTCACCACCTGTCTGTCTCACCAGCTGTCTGTCTCTCCACCTGTCTGTCTCTCCACCTGTCTGTCTCACCACCTGTCTGTCTCACCAGCTGTCTGTCTCTCCACCTGTCTGTCTCTCACCACCTGTCTGTCTCTCCACCTGTCTGTCTCACCACCTGTCTGTCTCACCACCTGTCTGTCTCTCCACCTGTCTGTCTCTCCACCTGTCTGTCTCACCAGCTGTCTGTCTCACCACCTGTCTGTCTCACACCTGTCTGTCTCCACCAGCTGTCTGTCTCTCCACCTGTCTGTCTCACCACTGTCTGTCTCTCCCACGTGTCTGTCTCTCCACCTGTCTGTCTCTCCACCTGTCTGTCTCACCACCTGTCTGTCTCTCCACCTGTCTGTCTCACCAGCTGTCTGTCTCTCCACTGTCTGTCTCTACCACCTGTCTGTCTCACCACCTGTCTGTCTCACCACCTGTCCTGTCTGTCTCACCACCTGTCTGTCTCACCATCCTGTCTGTCTCACCACCTGTCTGTCTCACCACCTGTCTGTCTCTCCACCTGTCTGTCTCACCACCTGTCTGTCTCACCACCTGTCTGTCTCATCCACCTGTCTGTCTCACCACCTGTCTGTCCTCACCACCTGTCTGTCTCATCCAGCCTGTCTGTCTCACCACCTGTCTGTCTCTCCACCTGTCTGTCTCACCACCTGTCTGTCCCTCACCACCTGTCTGTCTCACACCAGCCTGTCTGTCTCACCACCTGTCTGTCCTCACCACCTGTCTGTCTCTCTCCACCTGTCTGTCTCACACCACCTGTCTGTCTCACCAGCTGTCATGTCTCACCACCTGTCTGTCCTCACCACCTGTCTGGTCTCACCAGCTGTCTGTCTCTCCACCTGTCTGTCTCAACCACCTGGTCTGTCTCACCACCTGTCTGTCTCCCACCTGTCTGTCTCACCACCTGTCTGGTCTCACCAGCTGTCTGTCCTTCTCTCCACCTGTCTGTCTCTCCACCTGTCTGTCTCACTCCACCTGTCTGTCTCTTCCACCTGTCTGTCTCTCCACCTGTCTGTCTCAACCAGCTGTCTGTCTCTCCACCTGTCTGTCTCTCCACCTGTCTGTCTCACCAGCCTGTCTGGTCTCACCAGCTGTCTGTCTCTCCACCTTCTGTCTCTCCACCTGTCTGTCTCACACCTGTCTGTCTCTCCACCTGTCTGTCTCTCCACCTGTCTGTCTCACCACCTGTCTGTCTCTCCACCTGTCTGTCTCACCAGCTGTCTGTCTCACCAGCTGTCTGTCTCACCAGCTGTCTGTCCTCACCACCTGTCTGTCTCACCACCTGTCTGTCTCACCAGCTGTCTGTCTCTCCACCTGTCTGTCTCACCCACCTGTCTGTCTCTCCACCTGTCTGTCTCTCCACCTGTCGGTCTCTCCACCTGTCTGTCTCACCACCTGTCTGTCTCTCCACCTGTCTGTCTCTCCACCTGTCTGTCTCTCCAGCTGTCTGTCTCACCACCTGTCTGTCTCTCCAGCTGTCTGTCTCACCACCTGTCTGTCTCTCCAGCTGTCTGTCTCACCACCTGTCTGTCTCTCCAGCTGTCTGTCTCTCTCCAGCTGTCTGTCTCACCACCTGTCTGTCTCACCACCCTGTCTGTCTCTCCAGCTGTCTGTCTCTCCACCTGTCTGTCTCTCCAGCTGTCTGTCTCACCACCTGTCTGTCTCTCCACCTGTCTGTCTCACCACCTGTCTGTCTCACCAGCTGTCTGTCTCACCACCTGTCTGTCTCTCCAGCTGTCTGTCTCACCACCTGTCTGTCTCTCCACCTGTCTGTCTCTCCACCTGTCTGTCTCTCCACCTGTCTGTCTCTCCACCTGTCTGTCTCTCCACCTGTCTGTCTAACCACCTGTCTGTCTCTCCACCTGTCTGTCTCACCACCTGTCTGTCTCTCCACCTGTCTGTCTCACCACCTGTCTGTCTCTCCACCTGTCTGTCTCACCACCTGTCTGTCTCACCACCTATCTGTCTCTCCACCTGTCTGTCTCTCCACCTGTCTGTCTCTCCACCTGTCTGTCTCACCAGCTGTCTGTCTCTCCACCTGTCTGTCTCACCACCTGTCTGTCTCACCAGCTGTCTGTCTCACCACCTGTCTGTCTCACCACCTGTCTGTCTCTCCAGCTGTCTGTCTCTCCACCTGTCTGTCTCACCACCTGTCTGTCTCTCCACCTGTCTGTCTCTCCACCTGTCTGTCTCACCACCTGTCTGTCTCACCAGCTGTCTGTCTCTCCACCTGTCTGTCTCTCTCCCTGTCTGTCTCTCCACCTGTCTGTCTCTCCACCTGTCTGTCTCTCCACCTGTCTGTCTCACCACCTGTCTGTCTCTCCACCTGTCTGTCTCACCACCTGTCTGTCTCTCCACCTGTCTGTCCTCTCCACCTGTCTGTCTCTCCACCTGTCTGTCTCTCCACCTGTCTGTCTCACCAGCTGTCTGTCTCTCCACCTGTCTGTCTCACCAGCTGTCTGTCTCTCCACCTGTCTGTCTCACCACCTGTCTGTCTCACCACCTGTCTGTCTCTCCACCTGTCTGTCTCTCCACCTGTCTGTCTCACCACCTGTCTGTCTCTCCACCTGTCTGTCTCTCCACCTGTCTGTCTCTCCACCTGTCTGTCTCACCACCTGTCTGTCTCTCCACCTGTCTGTCTCACCACCTGTCTGTCTCACCAGCTGTCTGTCTCTCCACCTGTCTGTCTCACCACCTGTCTGTCTCACCAGCTGTCTGTCCTCTCCACCTTTCTGTCTCACCACCTGTCTGTCTCTCCACCTGTCTGTCTCACCACCTGTCTGTCTCTCCAACTGTCTGTCTCACCACCTGTCTGTCTCTCCACCTGTCTGTCTCTCCAGCTGTCTGTCTCACCACCTGTCTGTCTCTCCACCTGTCTGTCTCTCCACCTGTCTGTCTCACCACCTGTCTGTCTCACCACCTGTCTGTCTCTCCACCTGTCTGTCTCACCACCTGTCTGTCTCACCACCTGTCTGTCTCTCCAGCTGTCTGTCTCACCACCTGTCTGTCTCTCCACCTGTCTGTCTCACCACCTGTCTGTCTCACCACCTGTCTGTCTCTCCAGCTGTCTGTCTCACCACCTGTCTGTCTCTCCACCTGTCTGTCTCACCACCTGTCTGTCTCACCAGCTGTCTGTCTCTCCACCTGTCTGTCTCTCCAGCTGTCTGTCTCACGTCAGACTGAGATGTTTGTGAGCGTTCGCTGATGATCTCTGTGTATTTTTTTTGTCCAGAGGAACATTAACGGCGTGGACGGTTTTATTTGGGTGACCTGATCCCGCCGCTGCCCCCAGTGTCTCATTTCTCATCTCTCATTCTCATCTGTTGTGTTTTGTCTCATCTGCTCGCCGCGACGCGCCCTAACCTAACGTAGGTGTACCGCCTTGGAGAGCGTCAGCTCCGAGGCGCCCAAACCCCGCAAGAAGCTGGAGTCCAGCCTGGAGGGCTCCAGGTCCACCAGCCCCTCCGGGCCGCTGCAGGTAGGAGGAGCCGGGAGACGCCGGGTCACATGACCGCCAGAACACACGCAGCAGAATGACGTTAGTTTAGCATGACAGTTTTAGCCGTAGCCTCAAACAGGAAGTTCATTTTCCTACTAGAACCAAAGATAACGGCGGACAGAGAAACGGTTGGTTTTGATAGATGTTTGGAAATGATCCGGTTCGGGACCTGTGATTGGTTCAGGTGATCTGATCGGGGACCTGTGATTGGTTCAGGTGATCTGATCGGGGCCCTGTGATTGGTTCAGGTGATCTGATCGGGGACCTGTGATTGGTTCAGGTGATCTGATCGGGGCCCTGTGATTGGTTCAGGTGATCTGATCGGGGACCTGTGATTGGTTCAGGTGATCTGATCGGGGACCTGTGATTGGTTCAGGTGATCTGATCGGGGACCTGTGATTGGTTCAGGTGATCTGATCGGGGACCTGTGATTGGTTCAGGTGATCTGATCGGGGACCTGTGATTGGTTCAGGTGATCTGATCGGGGACCTGTGATTGGTTCAGGTGATCTGATCGGGGCCCTGTGATTGGTTCAGGTGATCTGATCGGGGACCTGTGATTGGTTCAGGTGATCTGATCGGGGCCCTGTGATTGGTTCTGATGTTGGTCCTGCTGGTTCTGATCTGGGACCGCCCACGGCCCGTCATGTTGGGTTGTTACTGGAGGAAGGCATGCAGAGAACCGTTATGGGGGTTGTTTTCTTCTCATGGTCACATGACGGACTGTGGGCGGGGCATGTGACTCCGCCTCTGACCGTACGACACATAGAACCCTGCTGACACACAGAAAACATGTTTATGTCCAGTAAAAACAGGAACAAATAAAAATAACTGACCAATTGGGAATTCTGATTCAAGGCGGTGGGCTGTGGGCGTGTCCTTAAGCCCGCCGGTTGATTGGTGCGTGGCACTAAACCCCTCCTCTTCCCTTGTCACAGGGCCCGGTGATATACGCCCAGCTGGATCACTCCGGCAGCAAGAACTCTTTCCACAAGATGGAGCCGGTGGTCTACGCGGACATCCGCAAGAACTGAACAGGAAGTGGAGACCAAAACAGGAAGCGGACACAGGAAGGCGTCAGACGTCCGTCAGGGAAGCTCCTCCCCCCACAACGCCGAGAGGCGCTGATTCTGAAGGACTACAGACTTATTAAGACGCCGCGCCGAGGGAAGACGGGAAGAGTTCTCTGACGACCCCTTTATACGCTTTCAGCCCCACCCAAAACAACCCCCCCCCCCCAGCGTCTCCCTGAAGTTCCTCTATTGAATGCCCCCCTTCACCCCCCCAGGAACCCCTCCCCCCCCCGATCCCTAAGGTGCAGTGATTTTGCCCCCGCTGTAGATACGTCACCACTCCTCACTAACGCTCCAGGCTGCTGGAGGGGCGACCCCGTGGGGGGGGGGGGGTGCCGTCGGTTCCTCGTCTGTCAGTGGCATGATGCTGTCGTGGTCCCGTGACGTCTCCGTGAGCTTCGATGTAAAGACAGAACCAACGTGAACACTAGTGAACGCTTCATCACGCTTCATCACGCTTCATCACGCCAACGATCACCAGAAGAATCCTTCACTCCGTCAGCGCCTCCAGAGGCTGCTGCCCCCGCTGCCCCCGCTGCCCCCGCTGCCCCCGCTGCCCCCGCGTCCGCTGGGCGTCGCTAGGCAATGCAGAGCTAATGTAGTGTAGCATCAACCGGCCAAGACAAGAATCTGGTGGAAATGAACCAATCATTGAACTACAGTAGACCCTACAGTAGACCCTACAGTAGACCCTACAGTAGAACCTACAGTAGAACCTAAAACAGAACCTACAGTAGAACCTACAGTAGAACCTACAGTAGAAC
>CM023617.1:544301-551801 GCA_013358685.1 Antennarius maculatus
GCATTAGTAGTTCCTCATCTGTGTGTCTACAGGTAAAAAAATGTAATAATAGAAGCAATGTTTGTGTACCGTTAAATGCTTCTTTAGCATTAGTAGGTATTGAATGTCACAACTGCCAGAAATAGGTAGATGCAAATGGACCAATCAGAACAGAGTAGTAAGATCATTGGACAATTAAATCTCCAATCAGCATCAGGTTTGTTTTACTGATTTTATTGATTTTCAGGCCCCAATCATCTCAAAATTGGAAGTTTGGATGGAGAAGTTTAACTAAAACATTTTTGTTAGGAGTACTTAATACTCATTATACTGTATACATATAAGATTATACTTAATGCATATTATTATCAGTACTCGTAGGTACAGGTTCCTATTTTCTGAAAGTGCCTGAACATAATTGGACGTTTTTACCCTCAAAGATTGTCAGAGAAAAGTTCTTCACTTGAGTTTGAAGAGACTGAAAAGTGTGAAAGCTTTAAAAATAAAAAGTCCGGTCAGTAACAAACCGAACTCTACCGAAAAAGATGCTTGTGATTTTTAACCAAACGTGTTTTTGTCCTCGAACAAAACGTGAGGAAACGTCACGTTGAGTCCTGACCAGCAGGGGGCGCAGCTCTTCACTGAACGACAGTTTCGACCTAAAAAAAAGGGTTGGAGGACCGTAGAAGAAGAAAAATGCGGTTTCCACTTCCGGATTGAGCTCGGTGGAGATAAACAATGCCGCCGCGGTGACTTTGAGGCTCATGTTGAACGTTTCTGTTGGTTTAAATCCTTTTATTTGTTCTTCTTGATCACGTGGAGCAACTTTAAACCTCCGGTCTGACAGGAAGCGGAAGTAAGTGGACCAGAAGTCAGCGGTTAACCCTTACCGGTAACGGTCTATGGTGTCACGTGTTCGGCTGCTGGATTTGACGTGACGTCAAACTAAATTTAATTCTACAGTTGATTATCTTTTTTAAACACGTGTTGTTCCTGTGATGGAACACGTGACCGACAGGTAGAAGCGGGTCCAGGTGTTTCCGGGTGTTGATTCGTCTCCGCGATGCTTCTGACCCGCGCGCGCCCGTGGATTCCGCGCGCGCTCCCGGTGCACCGGGGCTCCGGTCACGCGACCCTCGGCTCGGCGCCCCGCCCCCAGGAGCGGAGCGGCACCGGCCCGGTGTTCCAGTACGTCGGCCGGCACCGGAAGCCCGGACACAAGGTGTTCGTCTGGGGCTTCAGCTTCACCGGAGCGCTCGGGATCCCGAGCTTCGTGGTTCCGGACAGCGGCCGGAAGAAGCCCCGGAAGTACCAGCTGACCCCGTACCGGCTGGAGACGGCAGAGCACGTGAGGCAGCGCCGACCGGAACCGGATGGGCGTCATTCAGCCCGATCCTGATCACTTCCGGTCCTCTCCCTCAGATCTCCGCGGCCGCCTGCGGTTACGGCTTCACGCTCCTGGCCACGCCCACCAATGACGTCACCAAGCTGTGGGGGATGGGCCTGAACCGGGACTCCCAGCTGGGCTTCCAGAGGTCACGGCACAACCGCAGTAAGACCGCCGGACCGCCCCCCCAGGATCCATTACAACCCCCTCCCCCCGTGGCAGAACCGCGCCTCACCTTGACTCCTCCCCCCAGGTCAGAGCTACGACTACGTGTTGGAACCCTCCCCGGTGGCGCTGCCCCTGGTGGATCCCCTGCAGACCCGGGTGGTGCAGGTGTCCTGTGGCCGCGCCCACTCTCTGATCCTCACTGACCGGGAGGGGGGTAAGACACGCCCCCCCCCGACCCCCCCCCCCACTGTCCGGTGGGTTCTGACCCGGTTCTGGTGTGTTCTCAGTGTTCAGCATGGGCAACAACGCGTACGGCCAGTGTGGGCGGAGCATCGTGGAGGGCGAGGTCTACGGGTGAGGGAACACCCCCCCCCCCCCAAGGTGAGGAATGGGATCACTGGTTCTGATTGGCTGATGAATCTGTTATTTTCTTTCCAAACAGTGGGAGTCACATGATCCACCAGGTGGGGGGCTTCGACGAGCGGGTCGTCCAGGTGAGCCCCTCCCCCACCTGAGGGGGCGGATATAAAATCTAATGGAGCTGTCAGTTCTGATGACTCACAGGTGTGTGTGTGTGTGTGTGTGTGTGTGTGTGAGCACAGGTGTCCTGTGGACAGGACCACAGCCTCTTCCTCACGGAGGTGGGGTCAGTGTTCTCCTGTGGATGGGGGGCCGACGGACAAACGGGTCAGTTTACTTCTTAATCTGGATTATTCTAACCTTTATTTAATCTGGATTATTCTAACCTTGATTTAATCTGGATTATTCTAACCTTTATTTAATCTGGATTATTCTAACCTTTATTTAATCTGGATTATTCTAACCTTTATTTAATCTGGATTATTCTAACCTTGATTTAATCTGGATTATTCTAACCTTGATTTAATCTGGATTATTCTAACCTTAATTTAATCTGGATTATTCTAACCTTGATTTAATCTGGATTATTCTAACCTTAATTTAATCTGGATTATTCTAACCTTTGCTGACGCTGTCCCTCCTCCAGGTGTGGGTCACCATGACGTCAGCGCCAGCCCGGTGCAGGTGGGGGGGGACCTGCGGGGGGTGAAGGTGCAGCAGATCAGCACCTATGGGGACCTGAGCCTGGGCGTGTCCACAGAGGGGCAGGTGTACGGGTGGGGCAACTCCGAGTACCGGCAGCTGGCGTCGGTCACCGAGGCAACACAGGTGAGACGGGAGACAGGTGAGCAGCAGACAGGTGAGCAGCAGACAGGTGAGCAGCAGACAGGTGAGTCTGACCATCACCTCTGTTGTCTCCACTCCCGTCCTCAGATCAACTCCCCCCGGCGCCTTCCTCTGATTGGCTGTGGGAAGGTGGTCCAGGCGGCGTGCGGCGGGACTCAGGTGGCCGTTCTGAACGGTCAGTAAGAACCGGAACCGGTTCTGACCGGTCCACCTGAGCTGGTGATGATGATGATGGTGTGTCACTGTCCAGATGAAGGGGAGGTCTTTGTTTGGGGCTATGGAATTCTGGGTAAAGGCCCCGCCCTGTCGGAGTCGTCCACCCCGGAGCGGATCCCCCCCAGCCTGTTCGGCCGCTCCGACTTCAACCCGTCCGTCGCCGTCCGCTCCATCAGGTGCGGCCTCCACCACTTCGCCGCCGTCACAGGTGAGCGTCTAGAGCCGGGAGCCAATCAGAGCTCCTGATTCAGCGCACCAATCACAAACCTGCTGTCTGTGATGCTGCTGATGGCCACCAGGGGGCGCTGCTCATCGCTTCTTCACCTTGATGCTTTCAGATCAGGGCGAGCTCTTCGTCTGGGGGAAGAACGTCAGAGGCTGTCTGGGCATCGGGAGGAGAGACGACCAGTTCTTCCCATGGCGAGTAAGACCAATAATAATCAATAATTATTGGAATTGTGATCAAAATGTTAGCGGAGTTCAAAATAATCAAGAATATTAAAGTTAAAAATGTGAACTCCATTCTGTCAGCGATGGTCTCCATCATCACTGATTCAGATGAAGCGAAATTTAGCATTTAATTCAATATTCAACAATTTTGTAACCTGTATTTTATTTATTCTGTTGTTTAATGTCCTGGAATTGTTTCTGGTCAGTCTGAGGGAATAGAACTTTAGTATTTAGAGTAGTAATGAGATTACTTTAGTGTTTAGAGTATTAATGACATTTAAATGACCTCAGATGGAGATTAGAGATTGAACAATTCAGCTGCAAACGACCTCGAGGAACCAGTTGTGTTTGCAAGTTGAGGACTAGCTCTACATTATTCGTCCATTATGACAGCAGAGTCTTCTCGACTTACAAACTTTATGGGGTCAAATTTTTCTAAAACTATGATGTGAAGTCGTGTGAATCATGAATGTTCTCTTGTTCAGATCCGACTTTGTTCTAAATGTGATTATTCTTTAGTTGTATTCTTATTTTCCTTTTTTGTTCTTGTAAAAATGTTATTTTTCTGTTATATAACTTTATTCTTGGGATTTTAACTTTACTCACGGACAATAAAGGTTTATACTGACTTTTTAGGATTTTATTAGTGTTAAAGTCAGTTTGTTCCATTTGTTTCCATAAAATTACATTATTTGATTAAAGTTGACGTTTCTCTTGTAGGATAACCGAATTATTGTCATGTTTAGACTTTAATTCTTCAAACTGGTCTCCCCCCACCAGGTGACGGTTCCGGGTCAGGTGCTGGACGTGGCGTGTGGCGTTGACCACATGGTGGCGCTGGTCAAATCTCTGGTGTGAGCTCCTGACGCCGCTGCTGTCCAGCGACAGTAAACAATGAGACGAGCGCCAAGTGATCCGACGGATCCAAGTGATCCGACAGAAGGTCACTGGGGTCACTGGGGTCTCCATCCTGCTGAAAACCAGAGCTGGAACTTTTAAACACAAAGGCAGAGAAACGTCCTCCTGCTGCAGTCTGAGGGTCTCCGGTCGAGACAGACGAACATTTGAAAGAAGATCAGATTAACGGTGGAGTCGATGATTTGATCATCTTTGTGTTTCTACAGCGTTTTCTTGAGTTACTGCATGAATGAAACTGAGAAAATAAAGAAAACCCAACCCTACAGAAAGAGCAACAACAGCACTGGAAATTAAATCTGGCCCATCTGCCAATCTCTCTCTTTCCCTGTCTCTATCTCCAGTATATTTCTACACCTAACCCTAAACCGTAACCCTAACCCCCTAAACCTACCATAACACTAACCTAAACCCTAACTGTACCCTACCCCTAACCTAACCCTAAACTAACCCCTAACCTAAACCATAACCCTAACCCCCTAAACCTACCATAACACTAACCCTAAGGCTAACCCTACCCATAACCCTAAACCCTCAACCCTAGCCTTAAACCTTCCCCTAACCCTACCCCCTAACCCTACCCTGACTCTAAACCGTAACCCTGCCCAAAAACCTACCATAACACAAACCCTAACCCTACCACAAAACCCTAAACCTAACCCTTAACCTTAACTCTAACCTAACTCCTAACACTAACCAAACGCTAACCCTAACCCTAAACCCTAACTTAACCCCCTAACCCTACCATAACACTAACCCTGATACCTAACATAACTTTGCCCTATTGCTAACCCTAAACCTAACCTAAGGCTAACCCTACTCCTAACCCTAACCCTAAACCGTAACCCTACCCCAAACCCTTAAACCTAACCCTAACCTTAACCGATACTTAACCCTAACACTAACCTAACCCCTAACCTAAACCGTAACCCTAACCCCCTAAACCTACCATAACCCTAACCCTAACTGTACCCTAACCCTAACCTAAAGCTAACCCTACCCCTAACCTAAACCGTAACCCTAACCCCCTAAACCTACCATAACACTAACCCTAACCCTAAGGCTAACCCTACCCATAACCCTAACCCCCCAACCCTAACCCTAACCTAAAACCTTCCCCTAACCCTTCCCTAACCCTACACCGTAACCCTACCCAAAAAGCCTAAACCTAACCCTAACCTAAAGCTAACCCTAACCTAACCCTAAACCGTAACCCTAACCCCTAACCTTACCCTAACGCTAACCCTACCCGTAACCCTAACCTTAAACCTTCCCCTAACCCTACCCTAACTCTAAACCGTAACCCTACCCCAAACCCTTAAACCTAACCCTAACCTTAACCTTTACTTAACCCTAACACTAACCTAACGCTAACCCTACCCCTAACCTAAACCCTAACCTAACGCGAATCCTAACCCTACCATAACACTAACCTTAACCCTAACTGTACCCTAACCCTAGCCTAACGCTAACCTTAACCTAACCCTAATCCCTTACCTAACCCAACACTAACCCTAAACCCTACCCTAACCCTACCACAACACTAACCCTAATACCTAACCTAACTTTACGCTAACCCTACCCCTAAACCTAACCCTACAACCTAAGCCCTACCCTGAACCGTAACCCTAACCCCCTAACCCTAAATCTTCCCCTAACCCTAACTGTAAACCATAACCCTACCCCAAACCCTTAAACCTAACCCCCTAACCCTACCACAACACTAACCTTAACCCTAATCCTTTACCTAACCCAACACTAACCCTAAACCCTAACCCTAAATCCTAACCCTAAACCCAGAACTACCTCCAGGTTTGCAACTGCACGATGGGAAGGAAATACTCCACCTTGTACGCCGACATATATCTGGCTGAGTGGAATCCGCTCACGGGGTTAGGGTTTAGGGTTAGGGTAAGGTTTGGGTTCGGGTTAAGGTTAGAGTTAGGGTTAGATTACGGTTAGGGTTAGGTTGGGGTAAGGGTTTAGGATTAGGGTTAAGGTTAGGGTTAGTGTTGGGTTAGGGTTTGGGGTTCGGGTAGGGCTAGTGTTGGGTTAGGGTTTGGGGTTAAGGTTAAGGGTTAGGGTTTTGGGTTAGGGTTTAGGTTCGGGTTTGGTGTTAGGGTTTGGGTAAGGTTCAGGTTGGGGTTAGGTTAGGGTTAGATTACGGTTAGGGTTTGGTGTTAGGGTTTGGGTAAGGTTCGGGTTGGGGTTAGGTTAGGGTTAGATTACGGTTAGGGTTAAGGTAAGGCTAGGGTTAGGTTGGGGTTAGGGTTAGGGTTTTGGGTTAAGGGTTTGGTTTTAGGGTTAGTGTTGGGTTAGGGTTAAGAGTTAGGTTAGGGTTTAGGGTTAGGGTTTTTGGTTAGGTTAGAGCTAGGGTTAGGGTTTTAGGTTAGGGATAGGGGTAGGGTCAGGTTCGGGTTTCAGTTAGGGTTAGGGGTTAGGTTGGGGTTAGGGTTTAGGATTAGGGTTAGAGTGAGGGTTTTGGGTTCAGGGTTAAGAGTTAAGTGTTAGGGTTAGCTTTAGGGTTAAGGTTTAGGATTAGGGTTACGGTTCTGGGTTAGGGTTAGAGATAGGGTAGGGTTATGGTTAGGGTCAAGGTTAGGGTTTAGGGTTAGATCAGGGTTAGGGTTTGGGTTTAGGGTAGGGTTAGAGCTTATGGTTAGGGATAGAATTTGGTTTGCATTAGGATTTAGGTTTAGAGTTGGGTTTAGAGTAGCGTTAGGATTTAGGGTTAGGGTTTAGGGCAAAGGTAGGGTTAGCGTTTAGGGCTAGGGTTTGTTTTGTAACTAGGTTAGGGTTACGGATAGTGTTAGGCTTCAGGTTAAGGGTTAGAATTAGGGTTAGAGTTAAGGTTTGGTTTGCAGCTAGGCTTAGGTTAGCATTGAGGTTTTTAGGGGTCAGGGGTTCTTGTGATGCGTGACTTAAAGCTGCGGTACAAGTTGAGGCTTTGACCACCAGACTAGGACATATGACCAGTTTATTCAGGACAGACTGGGAGCAGGTAACGGGTTCAGTAAAAACGAGGCGTGGCTGAAAACTGGACAACAGAACAGCTGATTTTATTTCCATTCAAATGAAACCTTTGAAATGTGGTAACACTGATTTCTACTCATCACACGATCAGAAGAAAGGAAAACAAAACCATGACGACCAAACGTTTAAGACCAGCAGACAGTTCT
>CM023617.1:556801-611801 GCA_013358685.1 Antennarius maculatus
AAAACAATGTTTTTGTGTCGATTTCTCTGCTCGCTAACGTTCGCTAACGTTTTAGCGTGAGGTGTTTCATGTTGGGCTTTGATGTCTTATGTAACGCTAAAGCAAACACGCTGAAGCTGCAGTAATTCAATCGTCCTCAGCGTGAGACGGGCCGCGGGCGGACCTGGGTAATATCTGGTGCATCAGTGGTTTTGGGAGCAGCCAGAGCGGCGACGGGAAACCAAACGATACCTGGAATTCGGGCGCGGCGGAGCGGCTGATCCGCGTTACGTAATGGATTAGCGCCGGGCGCACGCCGTTTGTTCCTTCGTTTCATAAACAGACCGGAGCCACGAGCAGAGATGCAAAAAAAAAAAAAACCTCCTATGGAATGTAGCTTTTAGGCTAAGAGCCGTGTTGCCAACGGTTACAGAACAAATACAGGAAGTCCTCAAGATACGAACATTCAACTTACATTTTGTCTGACGAGTGTAGTTCTCCTTTCTGCCACTACCACCCACCAAGCAGCGTAACGCTAACACCCCATAGCTTCAGAATACACACGTCGTGTTAGCATGACTAAGCGAGAAGCACACCATTATCTGATTGGTTTCATCAAATTCAACTAATTCATGACATGACGCTAACATGCTAATGCTAGCGTTGGTGTTTGATCAGGTTTTTGCTCTAGTAAAGCATGCTAACGCTAGCGACAGAGTTTTACCAGGTGTTTCCTCAGGTGAGACATGCTAACGCTAGCTAGCGACAGTGTTCGACCAAGTGTTTCCTCAGGTCAGACATGCTAACGCTAGCTAGCGACAGTGTTTGACCAGGTGTTTCCTCAGGTAAACATGCTAATGTTAGCGACGGTGTTTCACCAGGTGTTTCCTCAGGTGAGACATACTAACGTTAGCATCAGTGTTTGACCAAGTATTTCTTCTGGTAAAGCATGCTAATGTTAGCAACAGTGTTGGACCAGGTGTGTCCTCTGGTGAGACATGCTAACATTAGCAACGGTGTTTAACCAGGTAGACATGCTAACGTTAGCGACCGTGCATCACATTGATGCTAACAGTGGTTGTCGGTTCGGCTCCAGGCTCACCAGGATGAAGTCGGTCTGGTACGTGGACAGCATGAACACGGAGATGTTGTGGTCGGCCAGCGGTGCGATGACCGACTTGGCGATTTTGGTGACTCCGATTGGCTGCGAGTTGGAGGCGTTGCCGCCTCCTGACACCACGTTGAGAGCTAACCACGTAGCATCGGCAACGCTGATGTGTTCCGACTGCGGCAGCTCTGGAAGAGGAAGAGGAAGAACTCAGCTGTATTTACCATCAGTGGTACCTTCAGGCCTCGGTCACATGACTACCTACTTAAAGGGGCCGCTCCGGCCGCTAACACAGAATACATTACCGCTAAACTGACACTAACAAGCTAGCAGAACCAATGAGAAACAAACGTTGGTGTGACGTCACGAGGACGCTGCTAATAAAGTTGATTCAAACTGGATTCATGTTTGTTATTATAGTTAGAATAAAACAGGTTTTCGTCGTCGGGGTTTTTCCAGAACTAATCAGGGACCCCCCCTCCTCCACAGGCAGGGGGAATCTCCATGGAGACGCAGTCCCGTGGGACACTACCCAGCATGCTTTGGGGTGGGTGGCGGTGGGTGATGGATGACAGGTGAGGGAGGGGCTCTGGGCTGGTAGCCGTTAGCTTAATGATTAGCTGAACTCCGTTAATCGCTAACCTTCACCCCCGACAGGTGAACCAGGATCCCGTTCACCTGGACCGGGTAACAAGACGGGTCCTTTATGAGTCCACGTCCTGAAGGGGGGAGCCAGAGAATACCTGACCGTTATATAACGCATAGCCTGTGGTTTCCAGGGTAACGGAGGAGGGTCTCCCTGGAACAGGGTGTGTAACGACATGGGTTTACCCAATCAGCCAATCACAACGCAGATCCACAACGACGTGTGCTCAAACCCCGTCGTAGATCACACAACCTGCTGCCGCCTCGCCGCCGGTTGCCACGGCGACTCTGAAGAAGCTCACCTTTGAAGCCCTCCTCGTCCACGATGATGGTGTAGTCCTCCGGGGTCTCCGTCAGGCTGAAGAACTTACACCTGGAGAGACAGAGGTCACGGGGAGGTCACAGTGAGGTCACAGTGAGGTCACGACCCAACCCCCCCAGGTCTGAGAGGGTGATGTTAGTGCATCACCCCCACGTCAACAGTATGATGTTTACTCCATCACACTGTTTGTCTTCTGCAACGGCCAATAGGAAAGCGTCACCATGACGACACTACTGCGGCTCACATGCTAACAGGCTAGCTAGCTAAAGCTGCTGAGTCACATTTAGCTGAAAGGTGTGAAAATCAGCAGGTGGACGACAGAAAAACCTCTGAGACGCCGCCGCGATGAAGAGGTCACGTGATGTGTCAGAGTGATGATGACATCATCACTGCGTGCCGGGGGGCGTGGCAGAAACGTCATGGCAACACTTTAAATGAAGGTTACAGGAGTTTGTAGAAACGTGAAACCTCAACCTCACGCCTGTCAGACTGTTGTTATTGGACGATAAACAGAAGCGGTGTCGCTATAGCAACCACCAGTCAGCTGATGACACTTCAGCATTTCTATTGGTGGTGAGAACGTAAACAGAAACTGCCCCGTGGGCGGTTCCTCTCAGAGTTCCTGAACTGTTGGTGGTCGGTTTCACTCAGGAACTAGCGGTTAGCTAGCTACACTAGCTGACGTTCAAACGCCGCTCAGTCTTTAAGGTTCTCATCGCTCGCTGTTCCACGTTTACATCAGCGCTCGGAAACAACGCCTGAAGATGTTTAGCTCTTTGGGTGCTAACACCTAGCATCAGATAGCTGCTGCTGGACCAGAACAATGAGTAATAATAATAATCATCACCATCATCCTGCTGCTACCTGGGCACACCTCAGACAGGTGTTTCCTGCTGACACGATAATTACAGCATCTCAGGTGGTACCTGAACGCAGCACGAGCCTCTGAAACAATAGTTTACAGTCTACAGCTTCATTCAGAGAGCCAATCACAACACAGCTGTAGTGATGTCACTGATGACGTCACTCTACCTGTTAAATCTGGCTTCCTAGAAGCTACTCTTTAAAAATACAGGAAGTCCTCAACTTACAAATATTCGTAGAAATAAGCAAACATGTTTCCCCATACAGTCTTGCAATTTGTCTTTCTGCCACAACCTCCGAGGGGGCAGCACCTCCTCCTCTTCCTTTACTCTAAAGGTAAACTACTGTATATGCTACATGCTACGTGCTACAGTACCGTACAGTGGATCGTCAAAATCAACAGATTATAGATTAGGTAATGACTTAAGAACAGTTCAGCTACCAACAACCTCTAGGAACCGGTCGTGTTCATCTTTGTGTTAGCTGCTAATGGCTGCTAGCTGCTAACGGCTGCTAGCTACTGAACACCACATCCAGCACATCTGCCTCATCAGCTGGTTACATCATCATAGCATGTCCACAGTGCGGCGGAGCGGAATAAATGCCTTCCAGTCCCATGGTGAACCAGCTGAGTGGAGTGGGACCCGCTCGAGGGTTCTGCCTGTTAAGAGCAGTTTGTAACCGTTGGTACATTCAAACCACCTTTAGAGCTGCCATCCGGTCTGATCCGGTCTGACCTTTGACTTCTGCTCATCAGCTGACCGACGCCCGGTCTGATTCACTCAGGCTAATTTACTCAGGCTAACAATAAGTGACCTGCACAAGACAGCAATTAAAGCTCTGTGACGTCACTGCAGGGATGAGGCGTTCAGGGTCCTCAGGATAACAGGACAGGTGACACAACACGTCCCTGATTGGTTGGACGAGTGTTTCAGAGAAGAACAGGCCACACACACACACACACACACACACACACACACACACACACACACACACACACACACACACACACACAATGACACCACAGAAGAAGAACGGCTCTGGAAGCTGCATTGAAACACAACAGGAGGAAGTCTCTAGAAATAAACATTTAAACGCGCTGTGACGTCACGGCAGCGGTGTCATCCCCTCCAGCGCACGACGCATTACTAGCATCTGTGTTAGCATGTAGCATGTAGCATGTAGAAGTTACCCACCTTGTTTTAGAGGCCAAGAAGGCGAGTTTGATTAATCCGTGGGTGCAGATCTGGATCCCCTCTTTCTCTATACTCGCCACTTTCAGGCTGTGCTCTAGAATATGAAGCTCCATCTTTACGTCTTTTCATTGAGGGGCGACGAGAACGAAGAAAAGCTTTTTAGTTCCAGAGGAGAGGCATGAATAAATAAATAAATACACAGACAGCAGGATGAAGAGACAGAGAAGGAGCGAGGCAGGAGGAAGAAAGAAAGAAGAGGTAAAAACGGAGCTGCCGTCAAAGAGACGGAGCCGCGAGCACATCCGGTCCGAGGATTTCAAAATAAAACGCAACGAGATTAGTTAGCTAGCTAACTAATCTCGTTGCCCGGTTTTATGTCTTTTGTATGCAAATATTCACAACGCAGCTCAATTTAAGACTGTCGTTGCCTTTAAACACCGGAATGTTGGCGAAATAAATAATAAAAAATCACAACTATTAAGGCTAAATATGAAGCTAACGCAGCTATCACTTATGCTAACCAAGCAGGAACCGGTGTAAGAGGTCCGGTCCGCGTTAAACCGCGATAACCGATCCGGTCTGGTGCACAGAGCCCCCCTAGAAGGACGGTGGGGTGACCCCCTGTGAATTTAACGAACACTTCCTGTTTAATCTGGTGTCTGACGTAGGGACGCTCCCGTCGCCTAGCAACGGTAACAGCCGGAGTTGATTGGTTACTCGTAGTGCGGTATGACAAGCAGTAACTTAGCCGTAGCTAGCTAATTTAATTCAGTGTTATATTTAAAGATCATCACATTTTTAAAAATGAAAACTGACAAATAAAAGCAAACACTTCATTTAATACAGTGAAAATCAAACAGGCGTCTGGAAACGCAGCCTAAAAAGGGTTGATGACGTCATCTGACGAGGTCGAAGCCGTTCACTCACAGCCCCTCCAGTCCTTCACGTTCACTGCGAAAATAACTGAAATCAGGCTTTTATTGTGACGAAAACAGGAAGTCGCTCTGTCCTACATCCTGTAGCTTGTCAGCGCTTTTCCCCTTGTTCGCAGGCAGCTGGTCGGACTGAAACAAACAACCTGCCATTCAAACGGCGGGGGCGTGTCCGGAGGCGGAGCAGGTCATCATGGGAAATGTTGTTCACCTGAAAACCAGTTAGTTTAGCATTACAGAGACACTAAATCAGGTTTATTACGTCATAAAAACAATAATTATCTTATATTTTTAACTTTTTGTTTTTCTCTAGGTTTTCTTAACTTATTTATCTTGCATCTTTTTAAAACTTTTTGAACTAGTTTCTCTTAACTTATTTATCTTATTTATTGACCGGGCTTACTGGGACCTCCAGAGACATATTTCGTGCTGTCAACTGTGGAAACGTGTGTCAGCATGACAAATAAAGACTCTGATTCTCTGATTAATACACATGTTGTCTTTAAAATCACACTATGAGGCTGTAAACAAACGTCTGGCTGTTTCTCTGAACGGATATATTTTATTTATTGATTAAGAGTTGATTAATAGTGATGTGTTTTTTGTCCTCATG
The DNA here is from genome assembly GCA_013358685.1 of Antennarius maculatus. NCBI lineage: Eukaryota > Metazoa > Chordata > Actinopteri > Lophiiformes > Antennariidae > Antennarius > Antennarius maculatus. The sequence goes on from CM023617.1 coordinate 562,461, forward strand.
CGCCAAAAAAATAAAACTAAAACTGGTGGACTCTGATTGGTCACGGCAGAGCCAGAGGAAACTTTGGTGGCGGCCCTGAGGGGCCCGCAGTCGGACTCGGGTATCGAGTCAAAAGGGATTTAATCTCATTAAAACGTGGATCAGAGATATTTTCAGAACCCATGTCCATGTTTCTCTGCTGCTTCCTGTTGGTGGGGCATCAGGCATGCAAAATGGAGGGGGGGGGGGGCTAATCTCCTCCCCGTGACCCAGTAGAATCATGGGAACTGGGCAGACCTCAGCCGGCGTCTTAGAGGGAGCGCCCCCCCACCAGTGCACACCACTGGGATCTGAGCAAACACCCTCCTCATGGATGAACGGACTTTGAACAGTCTGGAAAACACGAAATACCAGCGACATAAACCTCCAGGTGGAGACGCACCGACTGATCAACGACAGATTAAACCTAATCTGGTGCTCTGGATTATTTAATCCTGGTTCTGCAGAGCTTCATGGAGTTCATTTATTAATTCTGAAGGAGTCAAACTCTGGACGTCGTTTAAAGTTCAGACTTAGAATAAAGTTTTTAGAAATGGTTTGAATAATAAAGTTCACACCTGATTCCGTCCCACCTGAAACTGGATTAATATTCCTGAGGTGTGATTGGTGCTCTCTGTTCTTGTTGTTCCTCTTCTAAGAGAGGAAACACAGCTTCTCATCTCTTTGTTCTGGTGGTTCATCCGTCTTGTGGTCTGTTTCCACCTGCACAGACGTCTCCTCAGAGGTCAGGTCCATGAGCCGCCCCTCGTTCATCATCTCATTCCTCCATTTAGTGGCTGAAAACTCTCATTTCTGTTGTGTCAAAGACATAAATCACTGAAATCAAAACATCAGGAGCCTCAAATGGAAGGAAAGTAAACTTCTGTTTATTCTGTAGAAATATTCTCCTGTTCCTAAAGGACAAAAAACATGTCGTCCCCCTCTAGCAAGACTGTTTCACTGTGTGAACCTGGACTGTTTCACTGCGTGAACCTGGACTGTTTCACTGCGTGAACCTGGACTGTTTCACTGTGTGAACCTGGACTGTTTCACTGTGTGAACCTGGACTGTTTCACTGTGAACCTGGACTGTTTCACTGCGTGAACCTGGACTGTTTCACTGCGTGAACCTGGACTGTGTCACTGCGTGAACCTGGACTGTTTCACTGCGTGAACCTGGACTGTTTCACTGCGTGAACCTGGACTGTTTCACTGCGTGAACCTGGACTGTTTCTCTGTGAACCTGGACTGTTTCACTGTGTGAACCTGGACTGTTTCACTGTGAACCTGGACTGTTTCACTGTGTGAACCTGGACTGTTTCACTGTGAACCTGGACTGTTTCACTGCGTGAACCTGGACTGTTTCACTGCGTGAACCTGGACTGTTTCACTGCGTGAACCTGGACTGTTTCACTGTGAACCTGGACTGTTTCACTGTGTGAACCTGGACTGTTTCACTGCGTAAACCTGGACTGTTTCACTGCGTGAACCTGGACTGTTTCACTGTGAACCTGGACTGTTTCACTGCGTGAACCTGGACTGTTTCACTGCGTGAACCTGGACTGTTTCACTGTGTGAACCTGGACTGTTTCACTGTGAACCTGGACTGTTTCACTGTGTGAACCTGGACTGTTTCACTGCGTAAACCTGGACTGTTTCACTGCGTGAACCTGGACTGTTTCTTCACGTTGACTCAGGTCAGAAAAGGCAAACGAGACTCTGGGGGTTAAAAAGGAAACCAAGGATATAGTTTAATTCACGTCACGTTTTCTGATAATCAATACAGCAGCCAAACAGGCGATGCGATAGAGTTCAAAGGTACAAAATGTCGTCCAGAAGAAAGACTCATAGACTTCTAGCATAATCTGAGAGCATCCACAGTCATGTGTTGAGTTGTTTTATACAGAAAACAGTATCAAACATTAGGCAAAGTCGTCTCAGGACAAACCAGGAACACATGCATGCAGGTTTGTTTTCTCGTTATAATACTGATTTGCATACAAAGGCAGACAGATTACAAAACCAAACCATGTGGGTTGTGTTGTTACATATCCATGGGAGCAATAATCAATAATCAACGCCATCATTCCAGACTCCACCCCGATGACTTCATCCTGTTTTTTTGGATGAACTGCTTTCCTAAAGAAATGTGAGCGTGGGATGCGTTCCACTTTTATTTATTCTGCCGCTGTGATTCCAATCTGTAAAAATCAATTTGTGGTGATGAGAAAACAACAGTTGTAATAAAACCGGCGGAGGCGATAAAACTACGGGTCAAAAAGGGCAAACGACACAATGAATGGACGCGAGAGAGCGGCCGTGGTGCTGATTATTAGAGCGACGGCGTCGTCACGCCAGTCCTGTCGCTAACGGAGACAAGCTGACGGTATCAGGCCTGACTGGAATCCTGAACGCCGCATGACGACTGTTAGCGTAGCGTTAGCAATTGCTGCACGTCGGAAATTTACCCGACAGGTGGGGCCAAGCACAGGTTGCACCGCAGGGCCCGACTCAGAAACCCCAGGTGGGGGCGAGTTGAGGGGCGTTCAGTTCTGGTTAGGGTAAGGTACCGTCACATGAATTGGTCACATGACCCGGCGACGCCGGGTCATGTGACCAATTCAGTGTCTCAATGTTTGGAACAGCTGTAGCCAATGTTAGCATGTCTAGCCTGCAGCTAACTTTTGCACATCTGCAAGCAGCCCGTGGCTAACACTAGCACACGTGCATCCAGTGCTACATCTGCAGCTCGTTTTCCTATATGCAGATTTTAACTCTTGAATAAATTAATTTATTGATCTATTCCCGACAGCATTAGCTAGCAGGAGCAAGCAGGAATTGCTATTGGGGATAATATTGGAGCTTTTTTCTCTGCACTGATGATTAGCTTTGGGTTATTTATTAGCAAAAGTCAACACTGAGCCTCATTACACAGTAAGTAACCAACTGCTTCTGAAAACCCTTAGCAACATGCTAACATAGTGGTCCCCAACCGTTTTTGCATCACGGACCGGCAGATAAATACACCAAATAAAATGATGGTAACACTGACCAACGGACCGGTACCGACTGACCCACAGACCAGTCTGGTCCAGGACCCGGGGGTTGGGGACCGCTGTGCTAACCCCGGTAGACACTTGTCTTGACGGTGTCCAACCCTAGTCCAGCTCTACAGGGGGCATCAAACACGTGGAATGAAGCTAACTGGTAAATGTTGCTAACGTGCTCCTGGAACGTTTCCAGGAAACATGAGTCTGAATTCAGAGCTCTGATTGGACAAATGAACAATATCAACAACACGGAGCGCTAAGCTGTACATTCTGTCGGATCCACGTGGAGCAGAGGGGTCAACGTTCTGTCCGGAACATTAGAAAAGCCTTCCACTGATGCAACAACATAGTAATAATACACACACGGCTAGGAGAGTAAAAATTCTGCCCTTCTTGCCCCGCCCATCTCAGCTAAGCTCACGGCAGCAAACTTCAGCGGCAGCAGGCTGATGTAAACAATACATGCTTTAGTTATAGGTCAACATCTTTTTTTATTCCACGTAAACGTTTGAATTTTTGCCCTTTTGACAGACAGGAGGAACATTTTCAGACACGTTAGCCGCTGTCAGCGAGTTTTTAGTGTAAACAAGAGTCTCGACAAGTCAAAGTCGCCCAGCAGGTGGTCCGACCGCAGGGTTCACCCGGTCTGGGGTTCAGGGGTCAACATGGACACTATCTACAGCTCTGTGAGGTCAAACCCTCCACCCACGACCCATCGGTCCTGGATCAAGCAACATCTGGGTCTACCCTGGGGTCCTCACCAGGTGTTGAACCACCTCAGATCTGCTCCCAAGTTCCATCTGGAGGTTTGGGGTCCTCACCCCGAGGGCCCGTTTACACGACAAGGGTCAAACAACAGCGGTTTCCTTAGAACCTTTAGAAGCAGGTTCCAGATCGTACAAACACAAAGTTATTCCTTAAAGACACACAACACGACCCCCACTTTGCAAATATCAGTCCTGGGTCTAAGTCGCTTCAGCATACTCTGTTGAGTTAACATTCCTTCCATGTAAAGTTGCTTCATCTCTATTAAGTTCTTCTGTGGGGTTGATTTGAAGACTTCTGCCCCCTACTGGCCAGGCTTAGACATTGCAGCCTTGTCATGTCGCAGGACCCCTTGTCACGTAAACGGGACCTAAAACTGAACTCAGCCTTCAGATCCCCCCACAACAAACCATATCGGGGTTCACATCCCAGACCCTCCAGATCCAGACCCACCCCCCAACCTGGAGGACGTTGATTGTCCAGACCCAACTTTCAACAGACTCAGATTGGTCTAACAGCCCTTTGGTGACTGGAAACAGTGCCACGCCCTTTTACCCACAATTCATGACCAGTTTGAATTTCTAAATGCATATTTTGTGAGCATACCATCGTCTCACAGTCTGACCACCTGACCCCCCCCTGAAGGACCATCACTTCTAAAGCTCACTGAACTCTTCCAAATGTTCTGGCGACTAGTTAACAATGAAGAAACCATAAGAATCCGGGTTCTGAGACCTGAACGGGTGAAACTCTCGTCGACCACCAAACTGGGTAACTCTATGGGCGGAGCTGGGACGCCTGGCTTCACCTCGTCTTGATGGGACAGGCAGGGTAGCAGTAAAGGTGTTTGTCAGGTCAGGAATACTGTTGGATTCTGTCTAACTTCCTGTTTGTGGTGTGAATCTGGTGACGTCTCTAAATGAACTAAATCGGTTCAGTGAGACGATCACCAAAGGCCTCAGTAGACGTCAAAGAAGCTGTGGTCTATAGACATCGATAAAGCCACTAGAGGGCAACAGAGAGTCAAAGGACTGGACCACAGAAATAACGATGTGAGGGTTTATATCTAGGAGAGACCAGGTTGGACCGGATCAGAGGAACAGGATGGTTTGGGATGGGATGGAGACACCAGGAAAGAGGAAGACCAGAGAGACGGTGGATGAATGAAGGGAGGAAGACATGAGGGCAGTCAGAGGACAGAGAGGATGGGCTGACATCGGAGAAGAAGAAAAAGAAGAAGAAGAAACACTGAAATAAAATCGGGAGGCAGAATAATCACAAACTCAGACAGACTGACTGCTTTAGATCACGAAGGTCAAGACAGACGTTCAGTCAATGAATTTAGCCTCGGGATTCTCGCTGGACGGGTTCTCCAGATGGGTTCTCCAGACTGGTTCTCTAGACGGGTTCTCCAGACGGGTTCTCCAGACTGGTTCTCTAGACGGGTTCTCTAGACGGGTTCTCTAGACAGGTTCTCCAGACTGGTTCTCTAGACGGGTTCTCTAGACGGGTTCTCTAGACAGGTTCTCCAGACTGGTTCTCTAGACGGGTTCTCCAGACTGGTTCTCTTTGAGGACAGATTGACGATCTAGATTGTTTGAGGCATACTGAGGCCTTCACTGGTGTTTTATGGAGGTTCTGTGTTCCTGTCTTGCTTTTAGATCCATCCTACAGATTCTACAAACTAACAGAGGTTGTAACTGGAGGATGTAAAATATAAAATCTTCTTTAATTGGACAAAACAATCAGTGACTGGTTTATTTGGTAGCTATGGGGTAAATCAGGAGAAGGAACTCTGCCCGAATGAAACGTTGCTACATCACCTCTTGAACCATCAGGACGGGTTCGTCTGTTCGTCATTCGGCTACGGGAAGAGAAGGACTAACTGGTAAAGGATGAACTCTACGTTCTGATTGGTTTGGTCGGTCCAGTCTCCTGTTGAGAGGAGGATCGTCTCCATTAGGTGTCGCAGGCCAGCAGCTCCAGAACAGAGGACAGGAAAATGAAGGCAGGAGTCCTGTCAGGTCCAGCCGGGGGCAGGTGGGACGAGGTTACCGGGTCGGGGCCAGGGGGGTCATCAGTCATTTAGAGAACCGGGTAATTCATTGGTCAAAGTGTGCCAGCGCTCAATTTTCTTGTCCTTGTTTTTGAGGCAGTCAAACCAGTGTTTGAGCCGCTCGCCGTTGGCGTTGATCCCCAGAGAGACTCCACCTGTGAGGACACGCGAAGAGCGTGAGTCAAAGAAGCCATGAACGGGAGGGGACGGCACAACAGCTGATCGCTATGGCAACAGGACAAAGACTGCTGCCATCACCATCCCTCCATCCATCCATCCCTCCATCCATCCCTCCATCCATCCATCCATCCATCCCTCCCTCCATCCATCCATCCATCCATCCATTCTCCACCAATCAAACGTCCTGATTCCTCCTCAGATGCATTAGCCACGCCTCCACTGATGGATTTATTTAACCTGCTTCTGAATGGGGGGGGGTGTTTTAACCGGCTGCCCTTGAGGCCGTCGTTTCGTCTCCCGTTGCCACGGCGAGGACTGAACGTTATCTCTAAACGCTTCACCCATCAGAGTGTAGAGAGGAGAACAGATGTGACTGCGCTCTGATTGGCTGGAGGGAAACAACAGCGGAATGCTAACGCTAAGCTGTCCGCTTTCATTCCCTGACCCCCACCGAGGAGCGACAGATTCAATTCGTTCACGTTCACCGACCTCATCCGTCCTGGAGTTCGGACTCCAGTTTCAAGGTCGTTGTTTTGACCTTTGAACTCTGTTTTACGTTTTTATCTCCTATTGGACGGCGTTTGCGTCGTTCTTACCGATGAAATCGTTGGACTTCCCGATGTCGTAGTCCCACACGGTCACCTCCAGCGTCTTTTTGGTCAGGTCTGCATATTTAATGTCGTAACAGAACTCCTGGAAGAAAAGCAGAACGTGTGAAAAGCGGCGTCGTCGCCATGTGGTGGACCCTCCCCCTGCCCTTTCCTGCCTTCAATCAATCACGAGTGAGTCAAAAGCGACCAATAGGAGGCCGAGGGGAGAGCTGGATATTCTCATCATCTGGCTGTTTGATGTAATCAGATACTTTGATGGACTTCTACCGTATGACATCATCATGACATCATCGTTCGCCCGGCATCTTCGTTTTTCCTGCGTTTACGTCGGGAGTTCATTCGAGGACAAACGACCCCGACGCTCTCAGAAAGGCCAACCGGCGACGGAGGAAGACGGAAGCTAAGAATGTCAAGGAAATGTCACACGGCTGGTCCACAGTGATTCGCTCGCATTGGGACTGACGGCGCCGGGGGCGGGGCAACCTGTGACATCACTCCAGAAACACGGATCCAACTCAGCTCCTCATGATTTCTATTTTCAGGACTTGACTTTTGTCTCTTTGCTACTTCAGTTGCTAAAAGCTAAACGGCTAACTGTCAGCTGGTTGGCGGTAGAATAAAACCAAAACAACGAGCTGAAAGAGGCTAAAACGCCCAACGGAGCTGCAGGATTTGTCACGATTATTAACGCAGAAATATAAAGGTTACCAACTCAACACTTAATTTCTGTTTCCAAATGTAAATACAAACAGAATGTGATGATTTGTAATAAAATAAATGAATAAATAATTTTAAAAAAATAAAAGAATTCAAATCTTGAGATTTTAAAAGTTCCAGGTTTGTCATTTTGGATTTGATAACAAAAGTTTCAAAAAATGTGGCAAAATCAGATTAAAAGAGTTTTAAAAGTTGGTGGAACGTCTCAAATTAAAGAGGTTACCTAGCAACAGGTTAGGAACAGCATCCACAGAGGCGGAGTCTGTTGGACGACTAATAAGGGGCGGGACCAAACGACCTCTATTGGTCACCGTGAGTCACGTGATCTAGTGAGAGCGAGGAAGGGGAAGGTCCACAGACCCAGACCGTGGTGTGGATCCTCCACCTGCAGCTCCGCCCACATCCAGCAGGAGGCGGGCTCGCTGGAGCTGTGGGCGGGGCGTGGTGGGGGCGTGGCTTTACCTCGTTGAACTCAGGGTTGAGGGTCTTCTTCTTCACGGCCGTCTTGTGCTTCGACTTTTTGTTCTCGTCTGGCTTCAGGTAGCTGCAGGAGAGCAGAGGGGGAGGTGTTAGACCTGGAACGGCCTCTAGAGGGCGCCAGCGCACCGGCTGGACCCCAATCTGAATGGAACGCGTCCAGCAGCTCTCCATCAGCGCCGACCCAGAGTCAGCTGTCGGGTCTTCATCGGTAATGGAACGCAGCGTAGGAAGGAACGAGGTCAAAGGTTAAAGGTTACTCAGTCTGTTCTGACTTCTCATTGGTTCTCCTGATGGCGAGAGAACCAATCAGGTTCTGGATCAGGTTCCACTGCTTTAGCATCGCTATCCCGGGTTTTGATGTGACTCCGCCCACCGTTCATCAGTGGGAGGAGCCATTTATAGCCTGTCGTGAACCACAGGCTAAATGTTTACGCCCGACCGTAGCCATGACGCCCCCCCCCCCCCGGTGAACCGTTATCTGCGTGTCCTTCAGGCTGGGGGAGGTTTTCTCTCAGAATCGTTTCCCGGCGCCTCCTTTTGTTCTGGACGCGTTCGTCGGAAATTAATTGCTCTTTGATTTGAGCAGATGGAGACGTGGAGTCGTTCCGCTGACGCGTCGACGCCTCTCGTGTTCTCCTGATAATCACAGGTAGGCCAACGCGGCGCCGCCGCCAGCTAATCCGTCCCAACGCAGAGCGCCGCCCGGCCGCTGAAAATAGCGTTACGACGATGAATCGCTCGACACGTTCGACACGAGGCTCCGAGTCAAAGCTAAAGTTTCTCGTCTTTTTGGGGGGCTGAGGGGGGAGGGGGAGGGGGGGGGGGGCGTCGGCACACTGACGTTTTGACGTAGGGGTCGGAGAAGCCGTTGGCGTCCATGGCGGCGAGGTGAGCGCAGCGGATGATGCCCACCACCAGGCAGGACTTCTGGGTGTTGTACTTCAGGGAGATCATGATGCGCCCCCGCTCCTCCAGAGACTTCTCCTCCGTCTTGTTCACCTGAGGAGAAGAAATACTGGCTGCTGATTGGCTGTCAGCCGCTACACCTGATACTTAAACTACATCTGACACTACCTAAACTATGTCACTGAAGCTCCAGAGAGCTGCTAACAGTCGCTAACAGCCGCTAACAGTTGCTAACAGCCGCTAACCAACCAGCCGCTCAGGGAACCCCCCTTTGCTGTGACGAACAACTCAGAAAAGTCATTTTGGGGCGACACCCCCACTTTGCTGATTGTGTGAATAAACACGGGGGCGTTCCCCCACATCAGCGTTTATGCTACTAGCTAATTAGCATTAGTGTTAGCGGCGAGAATGGAGCTGTGAGACGCTCACATTGATATTCATGAGGTTTTCATGTCGTGTCGCTTCCTGACTGAGTGCTGATCACTGAGCTAGTAACTAGTAGCTAGTAACTAGTAGCTAGTAACTAGTAGCTAGTAACTAGTAGCTAGTAACTAGTAGCGCGGATCCAGAAAAAGTAATTAGATTACTTTGCTTTCCAGACGACGCCCGACAAAATGAAGACGAGTAAAAGTCTGGTCAAGAACGGACAAAGAGACTCTAGAAACAGACGGAAACAGTCAGACAGAAAAGAGGCGGAGTCAATCAGACCATTAGCGACTGAGCCGGACGCTAATCCGCCTCCAGAGACTCCCCCCCACCCCCTGTCACATCCATTTAGTCGTCTGCTCGTTTCCTACTTCCTGTCGTCTCCTTTAGCTTGAACTTGTTTGCCTGACAGGAAAACGAGCATCGAGTTCAGGAGACGTTCAGCTGCGTCCCAGCCGACAAACAAACGCGCTGATTAGCATGTGACATCATTAATCACCAATCAGAGCCCGTCTGCGACCGAATGGGGTCGGCTCGCCTCCGCTTCCTGTTTCCATCAGTCGCTCAAACATAAAATCAACTTCCATAAGCAAACACGCCGCCGCGCCGCCGTGTTTGCTTAGCGATTCCCGGCTAATTCCACCACCGCCACCGTCTCCTGGGGGGGGGGGCGCAATTAGGATCAGAGGCAGGATGTCCATTAGTTGAATCGAAGGCGCTTTTGTAACCGGACACCTCCTACGTGATCGTCTGAGCATCACCTGCATGACAGCACCAACATCGTTAGCGTTAGCTCGCGTTAGCTCGCTGCCTTCATCACCAACAGAGCCAAAGCAGAAGCTGAAAAGACGCTAACTGTTAGCATTCTTTACTGGACTCGGGTCATGGTAAACACAGATGTCATGCTGTGGATGTCGATAAAGTTGACCTTGAATCTGAAATGTTGGCCGTAACTCATTCCAGCAGCGCCGCTACATCACCGTCACCCGACGTGAAACCGACGCCAGAACGCCCCGCCGGTCCGACGGATTAATCACCGCCCCGCCGTGAAGGAAAACTCATCCCAGACGCGCCCCCCCCAGTGCCGGGGGCAGCTCCAGAGTCAGCGCCACCAGACAGACGCATCCATTACAGAGAGGCGGGTGGCTGGTCGCCGTGGCGACGAGGACACAGCTGTTCAGGGAGCTCCAGGTGAACGAAATAAACAGGCACAAGTTCCTGTTGTTTGTCCAAAACATGATCCAATCAGAGCCGAGAAAACAACGCTCTCAACAACCTGAAACAACCCCAACCCCAACCCTAAACCTAACCCGAACCATAAACCTAACCCTAATCCTAATCCCAACCCTAAACCTAACCCTAACCATAAACCTAACCCTAACCCTAATCCTAATCCCAACCCTAAACCTAACTCTAACCCTAATCCTAACCCCAACCCTATCCACTATCCCCTAACCCCAACCATAACTGCAAACCATAACGCTAACCCTAAACCCAACCTCAGCCCTAACCCGGTACAGTGGTACCTCTGCTAACCAAAGGCTCTGCTGACCAATGTCTCTACTAACCAATGTCTCTACTAACCAATGTCTCTATTAACCAATGTCTCTACTAACCAATGTCTCTATTAACCAATGTCTCTACTAACCAATGTCTCTACTGACCAATGTCTCTACTGACCAATGTCTCTACTAACCAATGTCTCTACTAACCAATGTCTCTGCTAACCAGTCTCTACTGACCAATGTCTCTACTGACCGATGTCTCTACTAACCGATGTCTCTACTAACCAATGTCTCTGCTAACCAATGTCTCTACTGACCAATGTCTCTACTAACCAATGTCTCTACTAACCAATGTCTCTACTAACCAATGTCTCTACTGACCAATGTCTCTACTAACCAATGTCTCTACTAACCAATGTCTCTACTGACCAATGTCTCTACTAACCAATGTCTCTACTGACCAATGTCTCTACTGACCAATGTCTCTACTAACCAATGTCTCTGCTAACCAGTCTCTACTGACCAAAGTCTCTACTGACCAATGTCTCTACTAACCGATGTCTCTACTAACCAATGTCTCTGCTAACCAATGTCTCTACTAACCAATGTCTCTACTGACCAATGTCTCTACTAACCAATGTCTCTACTAACCAATGTCTCTGCTAACCAATGTCTCTACTAACCAATGTCTCTACTAACCAATGTCTCTACTGACCAATGTCTCTACTGACCAATGTCTTGACTAACCAATGTCTCTACTAACCAATGTCTCTGCTAACCAATGTCTCTATTAACCAATGTCTCTACTTACCAATGTCTCTACTAACCAATGTCTCTGCTAACCAATGTCTCTACTGACCAATGTCTCTACTAACCAATGTCTCTGCTGACCAATGTCTCTACTGACCAATGTCTCTACTAACCAATTTCTCTACTAACCAATGTCTCTACTGACCAATGTCTCTACTTACCAATGTCTCTACTAACCAATGTCTCTACTGACCAATGTCTCTACTGACCAATGTCTCTACTAACCAATGTCTCTACTAACCAATGTCTCTACTAACCAATGTCTCTGCTAACCAATGTCTCTATTAACCAATGTCTCTACTTACCAATGTCTCTACTAACCAATGTCTCTGCTAACCAATGTCTCTACTGACCAATGTCTCTACTAACCAATGTCTCTGCTAACCAATGTCTCTACTGACCAATGTCTCTACTAACCAATGTCTCTACTGACCAATGTCTCTACTAACCAATGTCTCTACTGACCAATGTCTCTACTTACCAATGTCTCTACTAACCAATGTCTCTACTGACCAATGTCTCTACTGACCAATGTCTCTACTAACCAATGTCTCTACTAACCAATGTCTCTGCTAACTAATGTCTCTACTGACCAATGTCTCTACTAACCAATGTCTCTACTGACCAATGTCTCTACTGACCAATGTCTCTACTTACCAATGTCTCTACTAACCAATGTCTCTACTGACCAATGTCTCTACTGACCAATGTCTCTACTAACCAATGTCTCTACTAACCAATGTCTCTGCTAACTAATGTCTCTACTGACCAATGTCTCTACTGACCAATGTCTCTATTAACCAATGTCTCTACTAACCAATGTCTCTACTGACCAATGTCTCTACTGACCAATGTCTCTACTAACCAATTTCTCTACTAACCAATGTCTCTACTGATCAATGTCTCTGCTAACCAAAGGCTCTACTGACCAATGTCTCTATTAACCAATGTCTCTACTGACCAATGTCTCTGCTAACCAATGTCTCTGCTAACCAATGTCTCTACTGACCAATGTCTCTACTGACCAATGTCTCTACTAACCAATGTCTCTACTGACCAATGTCTCTACTAACCAATGTCTCTACTGACCAATGTCTCTACTAACCAATTTCTCTACTAACCAATGTCTCTACTGATCAATGTCTCTGCTAACCAATGTCTCTACTGACCAATGTCTCTATTAACCAATGTCTCTACTGACCAATGTCTCTGCTAACCAATGTCTCTGCTAACCAATGTCTCTACTAACCAATGTCTCTACTAACCGTAAATATTGCCTCTAGTTACTAAATAAATTTCTACTTACAAAAGGTAAAAATACAGTATGGGCTGATACTCGCAGCTCCCACAGGTTCCTGAACGCAAAATTCTCATAGCTGCTCTGCCATTGGCTATTACCTAGCATCCTGTCATCCCATTGGCTAAGAGGGACCTCTGTGTGTAGCTAGATAGGTGTCTCTGCAGCGTCCTCGTCATTCGGCCCTCGACCCGTGAGGTGTTCTGATAGTTTTACGTAAATATATTAACTTTTAGAGTATTCACTATGGACCCCAGGAAAGTGACGGAGAAAAGAGGAAAAGAAAAGATGAAGAAAAGAGTTTTTTTGTCCGTACAAACAAAACAAGAGATGATAGAAAAGCATGAAAAAGGGATGCGTTTGGTTGATCTCTCCAAAGAATATGTCCGTAATGCATCTACAATCACCACGTTATTAAAACTAAAGGAAGTTTAAGGAGTTTAAGGCATGGCGTGGGTGGTTGGAGAAGTTCAGAAGGAGGACTGGAATTCACTCTGTTGTTCATGGTGAGGCAGGAGCGCATGAACCAAAGAGGGTAAAAAACAATGAGGACAGCAGTTAAAAGGTTAATGACCATCATTTTTATTCTTTATTCTATTCTTTGTTTTTTACGTTATGCACAACTCTCATTTATTGTGTAATAATCTAATCGTAACATGTATTTGTTACATGTTTTGATGCATTTTTATGCTTTATAAAACATTCATGTCTGAATTTTGGGGGCTAGGAACGGATTAGGGCATTTGCATGGAAAACACGAAATTTCTTCCAGAACCAATTAATTTCGTAAGTAGAGGTACCACTGTACCATAAACCCCAAACGTAACCTCAATCCTAACCCCAACCCCAAACCCACCCCTAACCCTTAAACCAGCTAGAACCTTGCAGGTCCAGCAGACCCAGGTGTGGACTCACAGGAAGCTGCTTCTCCAGGCAGTTGTTGAAGTTCTTCAGTTGGTTGGGCTTCAGCTTCTTCAGGGGGATTCTGGTTTCTCCGATGAACTCGTTGTGGCGGAATTTGTCTTCGTCGCACACCGAGATCCTGAGGAGAGAAGGAGATCCATTCACCAGGAGGCTCACCGCCGTTAAGCCAGTCCGTTCATCCCAGAGACCATCATCTTCCATGGGGGGGGCTCAGTTCTGCTGCCCCCGGTGCCCCAGGCCTCTTGGCGTTCTCAGAGCTCAGCTCTGATTGGTTGGTTAGAGTCGTAACGGCAGGATTTTAGATAATTCTGATCCATGAAGCCCACAAGACCCCAAATGTTAGAACAAGAGGGAACCGTTTCAACGCCTTCCTGACTTAATCCAGCTCAAACCTTCATCCGACCGCATCCAACGCACCCGAGCTGCAGACGGATGGAACGTGAAGAAGAAGAAGACTTCAGTTTATAATCTCCATCCCGATTCACACGACAAGACCAACCAATCAGAGCTTCAAGCCGTGTGGAACATCTCTCGTCCTGACTTCCTGTTGACAGTGTTAGAGCTCGGAGACTGTTGCCATGGTGACGCCTTCAGGGCGGAGCTGAATCACTTTCAGCATTCAGGGGAATCTCTGGACTTTGGTTGTTATCAGGTCCAGGATGGCGTCGATCCGATCTGGGGTCAACCAGCGTTGACTTCAGCAACCCCCGTGACCCACGAAGACGGAAAAACGGTTCGGAATACGAAGGAACAAATGAAAATCTGAGGTTTCTACTCTCCTTACGATCAAAACATCGTTTCGTTTTTGACGTGTGATCCAAAAGCAGACTTTAACTTTGGTGCTTCACCACGCTTAGACGTTCATTTCAGAAGCTGGACTTCTACTGGAGTAAAGGATGCTTCAGCGCTTCAGCATGCTTTTACGATCTCCGACGACTGAAATGTATCTGAATCTGTGATTTACTGGGAACCATAAAAAACAACTTGTGTCAGAATCGAGCGTTCCTATTGGCCGGGGGTCTACATGTTGAAGCTAAGGTGGAAGGTGAGCATAAAGTTGGTGACGCACAAACGCAGAAACGTGATGCGAACACGTGACGGAAAATGTTTCTGCTTCATCTCCAATCAAGTGAAGATTCCTTCTGTTAGGGGGGGAGGGGTCAATGCCTCCGGAAGGTAATGATTGATGGCGCCAGCAAGACAAACACCCCTCCCCCGAGCGCCGGCTCCACGCGCCTCTCCACCATTTCATTACATTCATAATGAATGCCAATTATTGTTGTGGGCCGGCGCCGCTCTCAGGTGGATCCGGGTCTTCAATAAACGCGGAGAGCACTCAGCGCCGACATGATTCACTCCGCGGCGGCTCCCGCCGCCGGCTTCAAGTGTTTTTCTCCGCATAATCAGCGGCTGTGTGGAGGAACCGCGGCACGCCCGATGGCGTGAGGGATGCGTGACCGTCGGAGGGATGCAATCAGAGGCCGCGGTAGAACAGATCTGCCACGCGAGCAGCTGGCGCTCAATTCCAATCTCAGAGGAGAATTGAGCGGCGCCGCTGAAAAATGGGTTCGGCGTCGCGCCGATAGACTCTGTGGCGAGACGGCGATGTGCCGACGCTCACGGTTGTTATGGAGCCACAGGAGGAGAGTTACTGAACATCATCAGCGCCAGACATTAGCAGAGCGCTAACACAGTTAGCGACCAATCAGAGCGGATCAGAGGAGGACGCGCCAGCTGTGAGGGACTCTAGAAAGTCATCGAGGTCTGAATTATGAATATGAGGCTGGGAATAATTTATGACGGTGAGGTGAGGACAGTCTACATCCCTCAATCGATCGCCAGCTGCAGAGAGAACGTCTGGAGGGAACAGATGGAGAACAACAGGAGAACAACAGGAGAACAACAGGAGAACAACAGGAGAACAACTAGAAAACAACAGGAGAACAACAGGAGAACAGCAGGAGAACAACAGGAGAACAACAGGAGAACAACAAGAAAACAACAGGAGAACAACAGGAGAACAGCAGGAGAACAACAGGAGAACAACTAGAAAACAACAGGAGAACAACAGGAGAACAACAGGAGAACAACAGGAGAACAACAGGAGAACAACAGGAGAACAACTAGAAAACAACAGGAGAACAACAGGAGAACAGCAGGAGAACAACAGGAGAACAGCAGGAGAACAACAGGAGAACAGCAGGAGAACAACAGGAGAACAACAGGAGAACAGCAGGAGAACAACAGGAGAACAGCAGGAGAACAGCAGGAGAACAACAGGAGAACAACAGGAGAACAACAGGAGAACAACAGGAGAACAGCAGGAGAACAACAGGAGAACAGCAGGAGAACAACAGGAGTAGAGTCATAGAACAACCATAGAACAAATGTAGAGGAACAGTAGAACATTCGTAAAACAATCGTAGAGAAGTCCTGAAACAACTGTAGAACAGCCACATCAGTCAAACAGGTGCTTCAACACCTGGTCAGAAGCCTCCAGGGCTCCCCCTGTGGAGGGTTCCTGGCCCACAGGGAGGGGACACAGGGGCTGGGGTTCCTCCAGGAGGACCTGGAAGGTTCCCCGGATGGACGATGATATGATCAGGATAAACAGAACCAGACAGACTCCCTTTCTGCCCCTCACCCCGACATGTTCCGGGACTTTCTGGGGGTACCTGAGGGTTTTCCGGACCATGTCCTCGTCGGTGATGCCATAGTAGGTCAGGGTCTCGCTCCACACCGGGTTCAGGGTGTTGTGTAGCGTCTTGGTTCTGAGTTTATTGGCCTGAAAGACAAAGAGAGACGAGACATGACGTCTGAAGACCCAGCGACCAATAAGGCTTCACCAAGAGTCAGAGAAGAGTCTTCTAGAGTTTCTACTTTTCTACAAGATTTCCTGGAGACCAGCCGTCCCTGTTTTTGGTTTCCAGGTCTGACATCATTCCCAATACAGAACCACGGCTAATCGGCTCAGATTGTGTAAAATATTTTCTTTAAGCTTCAGGGTGAAGTGTTAAACGAGTAACGTGTTAAATTTTAAAGTGTTGTATCAATAAATAGTCATTTTCCCACGTCCACGTCCGGCGAACAGATGCACCTTAAACACGCGACGCCTTCAGAGGTGTCGCAGCTTCACTACTTGTGTCATTATATAACAGATACGACAGGGGAAGGTGTGAAACGGATCCAGAGCCGAGACGTGAAACCAGCGACTTCCCTCTCACGTCCAGCAGGGGGCGATGTGTTAACTTAGCTCATCTATGATTGGTGGGGGGAGTCTTCAACCTGGAGGATGTTGAGATTGGGTTTTGGTTAAGGTTGGGTTTAGGGTTGGGTCAGGTTTAGCGTTGGGGTTTGAGTTGAGATTGGTGTTGAGGGTTGGGTTTAGGGATAGAGTTAGAGTTAGGGTTGGGATTAGGGTTGGGTTAGGTTTAGGGTTGGCGTTTGGGTTGAGATTGGGGTCTAGGGTTGGGTTTAGAGTTAGGGTTAAGGTCAGGGTTGGAGTTTGGGTTGAGATGTGGGTTTAGGGTTAGGTTTAGGGTTAGGGTTTCTACACCTGCCTTTGGTTCTTGTTCAGATCAACTCGGTCGTCAAAAGTTAAAAAGTCGATGACTCAGCAGCGCCGGACTGGACGTCCATGAAGGTCGCGCTGAGCTAACGGTTGGACTTCCTGCTCGTTTTTAAGTGTTTTTTTGGCAGAACAAACAGAAGTTTGAGTAGAATCGTAAATTTGTTTCGTCTAAAGACGTCGTGACTCTGTGGAGGTTCAGGGAATTAAATCCAGTAAAGACGGAATCTGTGCTAAAGACAAGTTTCATCTTCACGTCGACGCCTCACACGGACACGAACAACAAGTCACGGGTCGGTTCAGCCGCCGACGCCTCTTATCAACTCAATTACTGCAGCGTTTCTTCACCGAGCTCGGCTTCAAATGGATTTTAACTTAAAAAAGACCCAACAGAGGCGCCGGGGCGAAAACGAGTCGTAAGTCAAATTAAAAAAGTCCCAAAGACTCCAAAAGTCCAACGTCAGTCAAACCCAGTCGAGACGAAGTCCTGGAGAAGCACATCATTAATCACCGTGATGATGTCACCAGACCGCGATCGGCAAAATAAGGTCACGCCACCTGATTGGTCGACCCCATAACGTCTTTAGCGTATGAGCCAAGAACTGAATCTGGATCAGGTTCCAGGCGTCAGGATTATTATTCCTGTTCTACCTCCCATGACAGCTAAAGGTTCACTTCCTCCTTACAAACATCAGCCTTTAAAGGATTCTTACTCCACTTCCTGCCTCCAGCGTTTCTACTTTATGGTTTATTAAAGAACCCAATAACCAATCAACGACGTCGTGTTTCCATATGGATCAATTCCGTCGCTACAAATTGATCGATTCCTAACGATCCGGCGAAATTCTGGAACGCCGCCGGCTGTTCATTCACGCGACGGAACGACGCGCCGGGTAACGACTCCAGCGACAAGGGAATCCATAAAACATGAGCTCCAATCAGCCAACATGTCGTCAATAGTTTGGTAATAATGATTAATATTGATTACAGAGTTCCGCAGCGGCTCGGCAGCAGAGCGCCAAGCTTCACGTCTGATTGCAGCGCCGGTCGATCTCACGACCTCTTCAGACGAGCCTCTCAGAACCACCCTCATGATTATTATGAGAGGAAATCAGAGACGAGACGAGACGAGATGGAGACGAGATGGAGACGAGATGGAGATGAGAGCAGAAGAGATGAGACCAGTTGGAGATGGAACAAAATGGGATGGAGACGAGATGAGATGGAGAAAAGACGAGATGGAGACGAGACGAGACGACATGGAGACGAGACGAGATGGAGAAAAGACGAGATGGAGACGAGACGAGACGACATGGAGACGAGATGAGATGGAGAGGAGACGAGATGGAGACGAGACGAGACGAGATGGAGACGAGATGAGATGGAGAAAAGACGAGATGGAGACGAGACGAGACGACATGGAGACGAGACGAGATGGAGAAAAGACGAGATGGAGACGAGACGAGACGACATGGAGACGAGATGAGATGGAGAGGAGACGAGATGGAGACGAGACGAGATGGAGACGAGATGAGATGGAGAGGAGACGAGATGGAGACGAGACGAGATGAGGACAAGACGGAAACGAGATGGAGAAAAGATGGAGATGGAGACGAGATGGAGACGAAATGGAGAGGAGACGAGATGAGGACGAGATGGGGACGAGATGGAGACAAGATGAAGATGAGATGGACACGAGAAGAAATAGAGACGAGATGAAATGGGATGGAGACAAGACGGAGACAAGATGGAGATGAGATGGAGACGAGATGAGATGGAGAGGAGACGAGATGGAGACGAGACGAGATGAGGACAAGACGGAAACGAGATGGAGAAAAGATGGAGATGGAGACGAGATGGAGACGAAATGGAGAGGAGACGAGATGAGGACGAGATGGGGACGAGATGGAGACAAGATGAAGATGAGATGGACACGAGAAGAAATAGAGACGAGACAAAATGGGATGGAGACGAGACGAGATGGAGACGAGATGAAATGGGATGGAGACAAGACGAGATGGAGACGTGATGAAGACGAGATGAAATGGGATGGAGACAAGACAGAGATGAGATGGAGACAAGATGAAGACGAGACGAGACGAGACGAGACGAGATGGAGACGAGATGAAGACGAGACGAGATGGAGACGAGATGGAGACAAGAGGAGACGAGATGGAGACGAGATGGAGACGAGACGAGACGAGATGGAGACGAGAAGGAGACGAGACGAGACGAGACGAGATGGAGACGAGATGGAGACGAGATGGAGACGAGAGGAGACGAGACGAGATGGAGACGAGATGAGACGAGACGAGATGGAGACGAGATGGAGACGAGACGAGACGAGATGGAGACGAGATGCAGACGAGACGAGACGAGACGAGACGAGATGGAGACGAGACGAGACGAGACGAGATGGAGACGAGATGGAGACGAGACGAGACGAGACGAGATGGAGACGAGATGCAGACGAGACGAGACGAGACGAGATGGAGACGAGATGAGACGAGACGAGATGGAGACGAGATGGAGACGAGATGGAGACGAGACGAGACGAGACGAGATGGAGACGAGATGGAGTCTCGCTCCACCAGCTGGGGTGAACTGGTTCAGTGTTTGGATCTGAACAGAACGATCCACCAGAACCTCGACTCCACGCCTCCAGCTGAGTGTCTACAGAACCTCACCTGGTTGGATCAGCCTTTGGGTGTCTAATCAGGGGGGCGGGGCCGAGTACTGGCCCCTGACAGATGGCGGGGGGGGACAGTCGGGGCTCTTTGTGGACAAAGACCATAAAGAGCCGTTAGCAGCGGTTCTCCATGACGTCACCTGAACCAACACCACGGAGAACCGCCCCCGGACCCGGATCAGACCGGTGCCCCTCCCCCGCAAAAGACAATCCGTTCAGTGTTCCGTGTGTTCCGTGACAACCATCACGTTCTGGTTTCATTACAGTCATCAGAGCCTGCGCCCCCCCACCATCTGATGCTAATTACAGTCTCATGCTAATCAGTGCCTTCGCTCCGTTTCTAGATAACAAGTTCTGTCACAACAGACCGCTGTCAGTGTCTGTCGCCGCTAACCACTTCCTGTCGGGGCGTAAATGAGTTTATTAGCCACACCCCCAGCCGTCCGTCTGCTGCCAGACTGGAACACACCCGCTAACATGCTAGCTAACATGTCATATTAATAACAGATGATCTGCATAAAACATGAGTTTAATCATGACTGACCGCGACGCGAGCTAATGAGCTGCTAATCTGTGATAGCATGATGGCTTAATGGGTAGCATGCTGCGCTAATTAGCGCCCGTACAGTCAGGTTCAAGTCCATTTAGTGCTGGCTGATACCCCCCCACCTCCCCACACCCCCCCGAAAAGCCTACGGGTGGCAGTCCTAACCAGGAAGTGAACCCGCGTCATGTGACTCACCTTGCTGGCGCCGGGTAGAAGGTGTAACTTGACGTAGGGGTCGGAGAGCCCGTTGTAGTCCATCGGCTTCAGGCCCTGTGGAGGAAACCAAAGATTCAGACCCACCACACAGAACCAGAGCCAGGACCAGAAACAGAAATGGAATTGGAATCAGAACCAGGACCAGAACCGGAATCCGGACCAGGACCAGGACCAGAACCAGAAACAGGAACAGGAACAGGAACAGGAACAGAACCAGAACCAGAACCAGAACCAGAAACAGAACTACAGCCAGAACCAGGACCCACGTTAACAAACATCCAGAGGAATTCTATCTATCAGTCCAGGTTCACAGTGAAACAGTCCAGGTTCACGCAGTGAAACAGTCCAGGTTCACGCAGTGAAACAGTCCAGGTTCACAGTGAAACAGTCCAGGTTCACGCAGTGAAACAGTCCAGGTTCACAGTGAAACAGTCCAGGTTCACGCAGTGAAACAGTCCAGGTTCACAGTGAAACAGTCCAGGTTCACGCAGTGAAACAGTCCAGGTTCACAGTGAAACAGTCCAGGTTCACGCAGTGAAACAGTCCAGGTTCACAGTGAAACAGTCCAGGTTCACGCAGTGAAACAGTCCAGGTTCACGCAGTGAAACAGTCCAGGTTCACAGTGAAACGGTCCAGGTTCACAGTGAAACGGTCCAGGTTCACAGTGAAACAGTCCAGGTTCACGCAGTGAAACAGTCCAGGTTCACACAGTGAAACGGTCCAGGTTCACAGTGAAACGGTCAGGGTTCACACAGTGAAACGGTCCAGGTTCACGCAGTGAAACAGTCCAGGTTCACAGTGAAACAGTCCAGGTTCACACAGTGAAACAGTCCAGGTTCACTCAGTGAAACAGTCCAGGTTCACAGTGAAACAGTCCAGGTTCACGCAGTGAAACGGTCCAGGTTCACAGTGAAACAGTCCAGGTTCACGCAGTGACACAGTCCAGGTTCACGCAGTGAAACAGTCCAGGTTCACACAGTGAAACAGTCCAGGTTCACAGTGAAACAGTCCAGGTTCACGCAGTGACACAGTCCAGGTTCACGCAGTGAAACAGTCCAGGTTCACACAGTGAAACGGTCCAGGTTCACGCAGTGAAACAGTCCAGGTTCACACAGTGAAACGGTCCAGGTTCACGCAGTGAAACAGTCCAGGTTCACGCAGTGAAACAGTCCAGGTTCACGCAGTGACACAGTCTAGGTTCACGCAGTGACACAGTCCAGGTTCACGCAGTGACACAGTCCAGGTTCACGCAGTGAAACAGTCCAGGTTCACACAGTGAAACAGTCCAGGTTCACACAGTGAAACGGTCCAGGTTCACACAGTGAAACAGTCCAGGTTCACACAGTGACACAGTCCAGGTTCACGCAGTGACACAGTCCAGGTTCACGCAGTGAAACAGTCCAGGTTCACGCAGTGACATGTTGATGTCTGTGTAGGTTCTCAGTCCAGGTCATGGTTCTCCAAAGGCTGTGGAGTCGATCCACTGGACGTTTAAGAAAGTTCTTGAAGACGTTTCGTCTCTCATCCAAGAGACTTCTCAGTGAAATATCTTGACTAAAGCATCCATCTGAATCAGAGTCAGACATTGGTTCAGTGGATGATGATGTCATCGTGCGTGATGTGTTTGACGACTGTTTAACATCCTGTGTGTTAAACAGGTATGACATCATCAGTGTCCGGTAATATTGATTACTTCTTCCTGATCAATCACACTGAATCCAATCGTCAGGCGTGAGGCGTCAGACCAGAGGCTGATGAAAGCCCGGATGTATTAGTGGGTAAATATGAGCCAATCAGCAGCGATCAGGACGCGTCTCATCCATTAAACAATGAGGCTTCTGAACACACGGGCCTGAAGCCGTTACTTTAATTGTTCTCCGTCTTTAATGGACCGACAGGGAAAAACAAAACAACGACGGCATCCGTTCGCCTCCATCATGGCGCTAATGGAGGAGCTGGGCTCCACGCCCAGCAGGAGTTACTGTCAGAAGACTCCGCCCCCCCCCGTCAGAAACACCATGGAACGCCGTCACGTTCAGGGGCAGCTGTCAGCGCGGAAAACTGGAAACAATTAGTTCAGACGGGTCACATCGACAAATCACTTCAGCTACAGCGAAGTGTCAGCGAGTCGACGCCGGGTCCTGGTGACGGTCGTGTTGGTGGATGGATACACCATCAGTGAGACCGCATCTCGTTCTTTACCACATGTTGGTGGATGGATACGACATCAGTGAGACCGTATCTCGTTCTTTACCACGTGTTGGCGGATGGATACACCATCAGTGAGACCGCATCTCGTTCTTTACCACGTGTTGATGGATGGATACACCATCAGTGAGACCGCATCTCGTTCTTTACCACGTGTTGGTGGATGGATACACCATCAGTGAGACCGCATCTCGTTCTTTACCACGTGTTGGTGGATGGATACGACATCAGTGAGACCGCATCTCGTTCTTTACCACGTGTTGGTGGATGGATACGACATCAGTGAGACCGCATCTCGTTCTTTACCACGTGTTGGCGGATGGATACGACATCAGTGAGACCGCATCTCGTTCTTTACCACGTGTTGGCGGATGGATACGACATCAGTGAGACCGCATCTTGTTCTTTACCACGTGTTGGCGGATGGATACGACATCAGTGAGACTGTATCTTGTTCTTTACCACGTGTTGGCGGATGGATACGACATCAGTGAGACCGCATCTCGTTCTTTACCACGTGTTGGCGGATGGATACGACATCAGTGAGACCGCATCTTGTTCTTTACCACGTGTTGGCGGATGGATACGACATCAGTGAGACTGTATCTTGTTCTTTACCACGTGTTGGCGGATGGATACGACATCAGTGAGACCGCATCTTGTTCTTTACCACGTGTTGGCGGATGGATACGACATCAGTGAGACTGTATCTTGTTCTTTACCACGTGTTGGCGGATGGATACGACATCAGTGAGACCGTATCTCGTTCTTTACCACGTGTTGGTGGATGGATACGACATCAGTGAGACTGTATCTTGTTCTTTACCACGTGTTGGCGGATGGATACGACATCAGTGAGACCGGATCTCGTTCTTTACCACGTGTTGGCGGATGGATACGACATCAGTGAGACTGTATCTTGTTCTTTACCACGTGTTGGCGGATGGATACGACATCAGTGAGACTGTATCTTGTTCTTTACCACGTGTTGGCGGATGGATACGACATCAGTGAGACTGTATCTCATCAGAGGGAATTTGCCGCGTTGGTAAAACAACACTCACTCCTCCACCCCAATCTGCGCCCCGGCCCGTGACCTTTCATCCTCAATCTTGTTTCTTATTTTCTCGCCATCCCCCAGGTGCATTGTGGGTGAGCGAACACATCAAATATTCAGGCGTATTTGAAACACCTGAAACCCCCCCGCCAGCGTGTTTCCTGGCACTGATTGCAGAGGTTGATGTCATCCACTTCTTTTTGTTGGCGTCAGGTCGCACCTGAGCCGGGGGGTGCGGCGGCGCCGGGGGGGACGAGCGGACAGCTGCGTCACGCCGCTGATTGCGCTGTGAATACTTTCCTGATCATAATTACCCCGAAATGACCGAGGAGAGGGGCAGATGGGCGACATCCATCACGCTCATTCATCCAGGAGAACCCCCCGCCCGCCTGGACAGCAAGTCCAGCCCCCCCCCGGGCTGGACCGCCAGTTTCCTGAAGAGGACGCTGCTTCAGGAAACCACCGCTCATCCTCTTCTTCTTCATCTTCATCGCCATGGTAACACTAGGCTGGAGGATGGTGCTGACTGACCCGGGGGGGCGGGGGGGGTGACATGTTAACCCCTGACAGGCCCCCTGGGATGGGGGGGCGGGGTCAGGGTCAAGGCGAGTCGACAGATGGGTCACGGTCGTCACGGATGGACGTCAGCGCCGATGATGGAGGGGCTTTAAAGAGGTGCCAGAGGGGGTGGGACTGGGCTGGGGGGGCGGGGCTGGGGGGGGGGGCATGTTCGTGTCAATGCCAGAGGCGTCCTTGAAGGCGTGTTATTGATCAGCTGACATGTGTCGGGGGGGGCGGGAGGTTAAATAAACGACTAAACAGCGTCGTAACATCGCTGGGAGAGATTACCCACGCTGCCTGTGGACCAAGAGGCCACGCCCAAAAGAGGAAGAGGGGGCGTGGCTTCCTGTCGGGCTGGTGTGGAACAGAAACACAAACAGCAGCAGAAGAGAACCATGAAGCCCCTCCCACATGGACAGGATTGGTTGGACACCTGGACTGGGATCGGGGTCAGGGGAGGAGTCACGTGGGCGTGACACTCAGGTGGGCGTGGCCTCAGGTGATGGAGAGGAGGGAAGGCAAGAGGAGAAGACTTCTACTCTAAACCTGTCTGTGGGCGTGGTCTTTGGGGGCGTGGCTGTGATAAAGGACTTCCTACTGGGAGGGATGGGGGCGGGCTGGGGGCGGGGTCCAGCTCAGCTTACCTTCTTGTATCGGGGGACAGGAAGCTGTTTCCAGCGTACGAGAGAAGAAGAAAGAAAACATTAAAATGAAAGAAACAAAAAAAAAGTGAGGAAGAGGAGGGTCGACACGTTAGGATCAATAATCACAATTATTGATTTCTACCTGTTTATACTGCATCACCTTTAATCACGTTGATGTCAAAGGTCAAAGGTCAAATCTGATCGTGATCTTCTTTGGTCCAAGAATCCACTTCCTGTTTCTAACATCTGAACTGGTCGTTGGATGCAAACGGTCGTCACGTTTTATAGGTTGATCATCCCACCAATCAGGTGGCTGCTGGAGGAGAGCCGCCTCCCATTCACGCCTGATCAATAATCAATCAACTCGTCAACGAGGGGCAGAGGGGTGACTGGCAGCTTCATGGCGGGGCATCAGTGAGTGACGGGGACGCCACATTAAAATGTATCAGATGGGGGGTCGAGGGGGGGCGCCACGCGTGAAGCTGCTGGAAGCGGCGTCGTCATGCCGACAGGAAACACAACCGCCGGCGGACCGCCATCAAAAGCGTTCCAGCACGCCAGCGAATCAGACGGCAGAACGGCCCGTCGATCCCGGCGGCTCCGAAGTTCGCCTGATGCTGATGCTGTTGCCACGGAAACCACATGTTCTATATGAACGTGGGATGCCTGATGGGAGTCGGTCATTAAGAGAACAAGTTGTCAGGTGTAAAGAGTCGTGTCTAATAAAGCCGTTACCGCGGCGAGGAGCCACACGGCGCTCAAGACGGAGCGCCCCCCTCCCCCCGCTACTTGAATTTAATTTTTCTCTATTTTGACATTTGGAAATGAAAGAAAAGATTAAATATTCGGCGGTTTCTGTGGAGCCGCAGGAGTTAACAGCTAAGAGGATGAAAGGAGCCCCGAGCGTCTGACGGCTCCGTCGCCGAATGATTCACCCCCCCGCTTTAACGCGCCGCTAATAAAAGCTGAGGCGTCGCTCCAGCAGCTTTACGGCGCCGCAGCTTCACTTCCCACAATGCAAAGTTCCACCCTGAGCATCGCTTTAAACGCCCTCACATCTTGGCTGCACAGTTTATTTTTCAGAAGAAATGCTGACACCCAAACAGGAAGTCCTCAACATACGAACACAACTGGCTCCTACAGGTTGTTCATAAGTTGAATTGTTTGTAAGTCGTTATTTATCAGTGATCATTTAAATGTCATTACTACTGTAAATACTAAAGTAATGTCATTACTACTGTAAATACTAAAGTAATGTCATTACTACTGTAAATACTAAAGTAATATCATTACTACTCTAAATACTAAAGTAATGTCATTACTACTGTAAATACTAAAGTAATGTCATTACTACTCTAAATACTACAGTAATGTCATTACTACTGTAAATACTAAAGTAATGTCATTACTACTGTAAATACTAAAGTAATGTCATTACTACTGTAAATACTAAAGTAATGTCATTACTACTGTAAATACTAAAGTAATATCATTACTACTCTAAATACTAAAGTAATGTCATTACTACTGTAAATACTAAAGTAATGTCATTACTACTCTAAATACTACAGTAATGTCATTACTACTGTAAATACTAAAGTAATGTCATTACTACTCTAAATACTAAAGTAATGTCATTACTACTGTAAATACTAAAGTAATGTCATTACTACTGTAAATACTAAAGTAATATCATTACTACTGTAAATACTAAAGTAATGTCATTACTACTGTAAATACTAAAGTAATGTCATTACTACTCTAAATACTAAAGTAATGTCATTACTACTGTAAATACTAAAGTAATGTCATTACTACTGTAAATACTAAAGTAATGTCATTACTACTGTAAATACTAAAGTAATATCATTACTACTCTAAATACTAAAGTAATGTCATTACTACTCTAAATACTAAAGTAATGTCATTACAACTGTAAATACTAAAGTAATGTCATTACTACTCTAAATACTACAGTAATGTCATTACTACTGTAAATACTAAAGTAATGTCATTACTACTGTAAATACTAAAGTAATGTCATTACTACTCTAAATACTAAAGTAATGTCATTACTACTGTAAATACTAAAGTAATGTCATTACTACTGTAAATACTAAAGTAATATCATTACTACTGTAAATACTAAAGTAATGTCATTACTACTGTAAATACTAAAGTAATGTCATTACTACTCTAAATACTAAAGTAATGTCATTACTACTGTAAATACTAAAGTAATGTCATTACTACTGTAAATACTAAAGTAATGTCATTACTACTCTAAATACTACAGTAATGTCATTACTACTGTAAATACTAAAGTAATGTCATTACTACTCTAAATACTAAAGTAATGTCATTACTACTCTAAATACTAAAGTAATGTCATTACTACTGTAAATACTAAAGTAATGTCATTACTACTCTAAATACTACAGTAATGTCATTACTACTGTAAATACTAAAGTAATGTCATTACTACTCTAAATACTAAAGTAATGTCATTACTACTGTAAATACTAAAGTAATGTCATTACTACTCTAAATACTAAAGTAATGTCATTACTACTGTAAATACTAAAGTAATGTCATTACTACTGTAAATACTAAAGTAATATCATTACTACTGTAAATACTAAAGTAATGTCATTACTACTGTAAATACTAAAGTAATGTCATTACTACTCTAAATACTAAAGTAATGTCATTACTACTGTAAATACTAAAGTAATGTCATTACTACTGTAAATACTAAAGTAATGTCATTACTACTCTAAATACTACAGTAATGTCATTACTACTGTAAATACTAAAGTAATGTCATTACTACTCTAAATACTAAAGTAATGTCATTACTACTGTAAATACTAAAGTAATGTCATTACTACTGTAAATACTAAAGTAATGTCATTACTACTGTAAATACTAAAGTAATATCATTACTACTGTAAATACTAAAGTAATGTCATTACTACTGTAAATACTAAAGTAATGTCATTACTACTGTAAATACTAAAGTAATGTCATTACTACTGTAAATACTAAAGTAATATCATTACTACTGTAAATACTAAAGTAATGTCATTACTACTCTAAATACTAAAGTAATGTCATTACTACTGTAAATACTAAAGTAATGTCATTACTACTCTAAATACTACAGTAATGTCATTACTACTGTAAATACTAAAGTAATGTCATTACTACTGTAAATACTAAAGTAATGTCATTACTACTGTAAATACTAAAGTAATGTTATTACTACTGTAAATACTAAAGTAATGTCATTACTACTGTAAATACTAAAGTAATATCATTACTACTCTAAATACTAAAGTAATGTCATTACTACTGTAAATACTAAAGTAATGTCATTACTACTCTAAATACTACAGTAATGTCATTACTACTGTAAATACTAAAGTAATGTCATTACTACTGTAAATACTAAAGTAATGTCATTACTGTAAATACTACAGTAATGTCATTACTACTGTAAATACTACAGTAATGTTATTACTACTGTAAATACTACAGTAATGTTATTACTACTGTAAATACTAAAGTAATGTCATTACTACTCTAAATACTACAGTAATGTCATTACTACTGTAAATACTAAAGTAATGTCATTACTACTGTAAATACTACAGTAATGTCATTACTACTGTAAATACTAAAGTAATGTCATTACTACTCTAAATACTACAGTAATGTCATTACTACTGTAAATACTAAAGTAATGTCATTACTACTCTAAATACTAAAGTAATGTCATTACTACTGTAAATACTAAAGTAATGTCATTACTACTGTAAATACTACAGTAATGTCATTACTACTGTAAAGACTACAGTAATGTCATTACTACTCTAAATACTACAGTAATGTCATTACTACTGTAAATACTAAAGTAATGTCATTACTACTCTAAATACTACAGTAATGTCATTACTACTGTAAATACTAAAGTAATGTCATTACTACTCTAAATACTAAAGTAATGTCATTACTACTGTAAATACTAAAGTAATGTCATTACTACTCTAAATACTACAGTAATGTCATTACTACTGTAAGTACTAAAGTAATGTCATTACTACTCTAAATACTACAGTAATGTCATTACTACTGTAAGTACTAAAGTAATGTCATTACTACTCTAAATACTACAGTAATGTCATTACTACTGTAAGTACTAAAGTAATGTCATTACTACTCTAAATACTAAAGTAATGTCATTACTACTGTAAATACTAAAGTAATGTCATTACTACTCTAAATACTACAGTAATGTCATTACTACTGTAAGTACTAAAGTAATGTCATTACTACTCTAAATACTACAGTAATGTCATTACTGTAAATACTACAGTAATGTCATTACTACTGTAAATACTACAGTAATGTTATTACTACTGTAAATACTACAGTAATGTTATTACTACTGTAAATACTAAAGTAATGTCATTACTACTCTAAATACTACAGTAATGTCATTACTACTGTAAATACTAAAGTAATGTCATTACTACTGTAAATACTACAGTAATGTCATTACTACTGTAAATACTAAAGTAATGTCATTACTACTCTAAATACTACAGTAATGTCATTACTACTGTAAATACTAAAGTAATGTCATTACTACTCTAAATACTAAAGTAATGTCATTACTACTGTAAATACTAAAGTAATGTCATTACTACTGTAAATACTACAGTAATGTCATTACTACTGTAAAGACTACAGTAATGTCATTACTACTCTAAATACTACAGTAATGTCATTACTACTGTAAATACTAAAGTAATGTCATTACTACTCTAAATACTACAGTAATGTCATTACTACTGTAAATACTAAAGTAATGTCATTACTACTCTAAATACTAAAGTAATGTCATTACTACTGTAAATACTAAAGTAATGTCATTACTACTCTAAATACTACAGTAATGTCATTACTACTGTAAGTACTAAAGTAATGTCATTACTACTCTAAATACTACAGTAATGTCATTACTACTGTAAGTACTAAAGTAATGTCATTACTACTCTAAATACTACAGTAATGTCATTACTACTGTAAGTACTAAAGTAATGTCATTACTACTCTAAATACTAAAGTAATGTCATTACTACTGTAAATACTAAAGTAATGTCATTACTACTCTAAATACTACAGTAATGTCATTACTACTGTAAGTACTAAAGTAATGTCATTACTACTCTAAATACTACAGTAATGTCATTACTACTGTAAATACTAAAGTTCTATTCCCTCAGAATGACCAGAAACAATTACAGGACATTAAAACAACACATGTAGCATGTAGCTTAGCTTTAGAGTGAAGGGGGAGGAGTTATGGTGGTCAGAGTCAGAGTTGTCATCAGAGATGGTCACCACTAACACTATCTCCACTAGCTTTGCTTTAGCATCATGATGCTCTGAAATGCTAACACACACAACAACAAACAACAACAACAAGGGGGGGGTGAGTGTTGGAGCTGCGTGAACGCAGCAGTGCTGCCCCCAAGGGGGTTGTGGCAGGAAGGGGAACTGCAGGATGATGGTTGGATATTGGGAAGCGCATTTGTTCGTATCTAAGAGTGTTCATAAGTCGAGGACTTCCTGTTAATGGTATCATGTGACTGATCGCTGCTCTCCCTCCAATCAGCAGCAGACACTGAACCTTCAGATTCATCAAAGCTGCTGCAGAAGAAAATCCTTCAGAGATGCAGCGACTGGAGACGCGCCATGTCTCCTCCGGTACTGAAGCAAAGCAGGATGGGTAATAACCTCCATAAATCACGGCAGCCTGGTGCCCACTCTGCTGTCCCGCTCTCCTGCCAGCACCCCCCCAGACCCCCCCCACACCAGACCAGACAAACAGATAGCAGAGCGATTAGCTGCTGACGAAGACCACCAGCTCTTCATCAGCGGACGAGAGAATAGATCAACTTTTTGTTTTTAGTCATAAAAGTCTGTTGGCACCTTGACTTAAACAGCTGTTTATATCCCACTGAAACGTGAAGACATAATAATTAATCTTATGTTTTATTCCATTGTAAGCCCCTCCCACAGTGATGTCACCATGAAACAGGAAGTCGGTCGTCTCCCGTCGGTATTCAGTTTCACTTTATAGAAGTATTTAATGTGAGATCGACCGGATGGATTCTGTCAGGACTCTTTCATGCAACAAGCATTTAGACGCTGTTAATGAACGTTGCCATGGCAACTCACCTTGGCTTTGTTGATGGTGCAGTGCAGCGCGTTGTTCTCCTGGTCGTACAGCAAACTGAAGTCCAGCGTCCCCAGAGTGGCTGCAGAGACAAGATAAAGAGAGAATCAGGAGACGACGTCTCAACGCCGCCCACAGGAAGCTGCTCGCCAAACAGGAAGTCTCAAGGATTAGCGCCGAAAAATCAGCTAAGCAGGAAGTAAAACAGGAAACAAACAGCGACTCATTTAGAAGAGTTTGTGTCGTATGCAGATGATGAGTTTCTGTTCATCAGGATGGATGATGGATGAACAGATGGACGGATGGATGAATGGACGGATGGTGGTTGGATGGATGGTCGTGTTGCCGCCGTCTGAATCCAACATGGCCGCCGTGGAGCAGCAGCTTGGTGGTGACTCACACACACGCTGTAGCGTGATGCTAATAGACGGAGTGGGCAGCTCGAGAGCTGGGGGGGATTAATGGACATCGTGGAGTCGTTCTATCAGCCGTCCGTCAGGATTTACGCCGCATCGATTAGAAACGACTCCAAACGGACGCGTTAGCGAGTCGTTAGCGAGTCGTTAGCGGCGCTAAAGCGAGGCCGGCGCGACGAGGAGCGTCCAGGACGTCTGTCGATCGAAGACGGCGACGATTGAGTTGAGTTACGACTGAAGAGACGGGAAATATGTTGTTAGATTAGCTGTCGCCATAGCAACGTTTTCCTGTTTGGCGTCCATCAGGATGTGTTGCCATGGAAACAGGGGTACCACCTCATTAAAATGTACTCAAACATCACTTTGAGCAATCAGAACCAGTGTTGTCAACATGTAACATGATGAGACTTGACTTTAGCATGTTAGCAGGTTAGCATGTTGCTAAAACAAGACAACAGGCTAGCATTACGCTAACATGCATCTACTCTCAATATTCCCACAGGTATTAGTTGATGCTTTAAACGCTGGTTGTTTTCAATGAGTTCATATGTTAGCATCTTTGCAAGCTAGTGTGTTAGCATGTTAGCATTAGCATGAGTTGTTTTCTGAGGTTTCAGAAATATTTCTACCAAAATATCAAAAACTAACTGGGAAGCTGAAAACGTCCTGCAGGTATAAAACCTCCTCTGGGGTCTGAACATCATCCGGTCTCCATGGCGACGGACTGTCCCGTTTCAGTTACTGACATTTACTAATGAAAGTGGGCGGAGCTTCATCTCCACCTCCACTCAGGCGGCGCGGAGGCGGAGCTACAGTTCACCTCCGAGCGCCGTTTGTTCTCTCAACACGCCGACGCGTTTCAGGACGGAAGGTTTAAACTTTAGAAACCAGCCGTGGGCGGGCTTACAGCGGCGCCGCGGCGCCACACGTTTAAACGTTTTAACATTCTCACGTTTATATTTTTGTGTTCTTAAGTCGCTGCTGCTTTTAGCACCGCCCCCACACCTTAACTCGCCTCAGGGTCCAAACGCGGAGGCCGACCAGCGTTTACGGAATGAGAACAGGAACCGTCAGTGACATCATCGTCGCCCCCTGGTGGTCACATAGAACCACACATCTGACCAACATCTGTCATCTTGTTGTTTTTGTATTCCAGACAGCGTGGTCGCCACGGCAACCATCACCCGTTGTGGCGAAAACGCTTACAATTGGCAGAAAATCACATCATGTGTTTCCACAACCGTTTCCGCCAGCCTGGATTCTGGTGA
Organism: Antennarius maculatus; assembly: GCA_013358685.1. Lineage (NCBI taxonomy): Eukaryota > Metazoa > Chordata > Actinopteri > Lophiiformes > Antennariidae > Antennarius > Antennarius maculatus. The sequence goes on from CM023617.1 coordinate 595,626, forward strand.
AGCCACACCCACTGGTGGGCGGGCCCAGCTGTGACCAGGGAAGTGTTTCTCTGATCCAACAGTAACAGAATGTTTCTCGTCATTATTTATTGATCCGAAGGCGTCAGCACCGCGGTTCGGAGTGATTTCTGCGATGGGAGAATCCTCCTCCTGTTATCAGCCGTCGCCCCCGGCGACGATTTAAAGTGACAGCCATCGATTTCTTCTTAACCTATGGAGCGACGGCGCCGTCCAGACGGGAACATTCGCTGAAGACGGGATTGATTAGACGTCAAGGGTAGAAATAAATCGGTTTAACAAGCCATCACGGGCGTGTCCACATGGGCGACGCCCATCGACGGACGGGAGGCGGTCCTGATAGACATGCTAAAACCACACGCAACCCTCGCCATCAGGACGGCATCAGAGGGAGGCTAGGGTCGGAAAATGATGCATCTGGTCTCACTGATGTCGTATCCATCCGCCAACTCGTGGTAAAGAACGAGATCCGGTCTCACTGATGTCGTATCCATCCGCCAACACGTGGTAAAGAACAAGATCCGGTCTCACTGATGTCGTATCCATCCAGCAACACGTGGTAAAGAACGAGATGCGGTCTCAGTGATGTCGTATCCATCCGCCAACACGTGGTAAAGAACGAGATGCGGTCTCACTGATGTCGTATCCATCCAGCAACACGTGGTAAAGAACGAGATGCGGTCTCAGTGATGTCGTATCCATCCGCCAACACGTGGTAAAGAACGAGACACGTGGTAAAGAAGATCCTCTCTTGTGGTCGTTCTCTTTCTTTGTTTGTCGTCATTATTTCTTTAATTGCCTCAGAGTCTTATTAAAAACTAAGAACTAGGTCCTGAAAATGTTCTGAGGTCTTTTTAAATGTTCACACATTCACTGGAACAAACTCGACAATAAAGCCCCCGGCGCCTCGTAGAAAAACATTTTGTCACAACGGCCAATCAGATTCCATTTTTGTACCACAGTGTTAACACTGGTCAGTCGTCTAATCTGATTGGTTCAGCCTTTACGTCTCATAATAAATGAAGTCGTGTCAAACCGGCGGCTAACAGCAGAGCTAACATGCATCAGATGCCGGCGTCTAAAAACAGGCTCTTTAACGTGGGTCTAATTTTAATTCCTTCGTTACGTTTGCTCCATAAAGCCGCTGGAGAACGATCAGGTTTCTAATTAAAAAGACAACAAGAACTCTAGAAGCTAATTTAACGGCTTCACGGCAAGTCTGGATTTAAATATTCACCTTTAGCTGATGCTAAACGCTCTAAAACCCAGCAGAACGTAGAGACCTGTAGCACCAACCCAGAAGCACGAGGTGAAAGGAGAACGTGGCCGATCAACAGTACAAACCCACACCAGCGCTAATCCACACAGAACCACTGGAAACCACTGCAGAAGTTCACTGGGATTGAGTTTCACTGGTGGAAACAGGACACAACAGAATTCAAAAGAGTGGAAAGTCGCATGCTAATGCTAAGCTAATTAGCCTACTGTCATGCACAAGTCTCTTCTCCACGACATTTAGTTAGAACCGGTTGGAACCGGTTCCTGAGGTGCAGGATGTGATCATGTGACCGGCGCGCCGTGACCCGGGACACGTTGACCCAGCTGATGTCACAACCCCCACAATCCTCTGCTTTTATGAGGTTAGCTTAACATTTGAGACGGATTGGATGAAAGCTGAAGTTATTTCTGTCGGGGTCCCGTTTCGACCAATCCCCTTCCTCCTCCTCCTCCTCCTCCTCCCGTTAACGGAGACGGAAAACATGACGTGTTGTTTTTCTTTCTCCTCCTTTGACACCATCAGTTTGTTCCGTCTCCCAGGAACAAACAGGAAGTCAAGTCTCTATCGCTCGCCGTTGATGCGCTGAAGTCCATCGGCCGCCGTCGCCGCCTCGACTGCGTTTGTATTCCTGACAGGAGGCGGCGAGCAACAGTTGGGTCTGGCAGCTCTTCTTTCCCCCCCGCTGTGCAGCTCCTGGTGCAGTCCGGCGGATTGGAAGGGGGGGTCTGATGGGTGGGGGTGGGGGGGTGACAACTGAGCGAAAGCTCTGTGATAAGAAACGACTCGCAGCACATGTTCTGCCGCCGTTTGGAGGCAGGAAACGCACGTCGGCGTTCTGCAGCTCGTGTCGGCTTTAAGGTGCAGATAAACGTCGATTAAACGCCAGCTGGCGGCGGCGGCGTGATGCATTGAGCGCCGGCGGCCATGATGGATGACTTGTTGCTGAACGTCAAAATGTTTGATGAGAAAACAAGAAGGCAGTTAGCATGAAAGGAGGGGCCAAAGGGCGCGGCGGCGTTTAATGAATCCTGGTTGGGTTTGGAAGGGGGAGGGGCGGGGCGGGGCCAGATGAAGACGCTGATGACCCTGGTCCAGGATCAACCGGAAAACGGTCCAGCGGGGCTTCAAACTGTTTCCTGATGGTTGCTGCAGAACGGCGTCGCCTCGTCTTCGTCATGTGGGTGGAATCTGAGTCTTAAAGTGAAGCTGTAGCTCCGCCCCTTCATCTGGGTGTGTCTAATCCAACCGTCCAATCACAGACACCCTAATGGTGTCGACTCATCTGATTCATCGGAAGCCTTCATTGACGTCTGTCTTTATACGCCGATGACATTCCATTCTTCAGAGGGGAGGGCTGGTGGGCGGAGCTTGTCAGTTAAAATCAGGCTTCTAATCGTGGAATTTATCGCCATGACGACTGATCCAGTTACGGATGGAGAGTCAGAGGAAGACGGAGAAGTTGAAGAGAGCAGAAATGAAACAGGAAGTCCGCTGACAGATCGATGCTCCAAAGCGCTAGCAGCCAAAATGCTAATGATGGACTTCCTGCTGAGACACAAACGCCAAGGTCGAATCTCGCCGCCGGCAGAACGTTTAATATTCCATTCCGCTTCGTTTTCTCTCTGCCGACTTCCAAGAACAAGAAAGTTCCTCTTCCAGTTTTATCTGCTATCCTGCTAGCGCGCTAATGCCCCCCTAATGTCCTGCAGGTGGAGTTAGCGGCTATGCTAACATCGTATCTCCTTCTCCATGGGTCTAAATGTGTGGGACCGATCACACCTTTCCATCATCAGGTTCTTCCTCTCCGGCGGCCCTTATCTCACCTTTCAGCTGCGACATGCTAAAGCCGTCATCGCCACGGCGACAGCACCATCCCTGACCCGCAACTGTTTACGGGGTCAGTTTGACCCGCTGATGAGTTCAGGTTCAGGTTCTTTGGTCCGTTCATCACAAACACGCCTTCAAGGACCCGTCGGATCAATCCGTCACGCCACCAAACGAAGGAATCGGAACCGCCGCGGGAAACCAGTCGCTAATCCTCTGACCCAGTTTAGCTCCTGAACACACACACACACACACACACACACACACACACACACACACACACACACCTGAGCACACACAGGTTTGTCTGATTGTTGTTTTATCATCCTGAGGAGGTTCAGTTTCTATCGACACAAATTTGTTCATCAACCTGGACTGTTTCACTGCGTGAACCTGGACTGTTTCACTGAGTGAACCTGGACTGTTTCACTGCGTGAACCTGGACTGTTTCACTGCGTGAACCTGGACTGTTTCACTGCGTGAACCTGGACTGTTTCACTGTGAACCTGGACTGTTTCACTGCGTGAACCTGGACTGTTTCACTGTGAACCTGGACTGTTTCACTGCGTGAACCTGGACTGTTTCACTGCGTGAACCTGGACTGTTTCACTGTGAACCTGGACTGTTTCACTGTGTGAACCTGGACTGTTTCACTGTGAACCTGGACTGTTTCACTGCGTGAACCTGGACTGTTTCACTGCGTGAACCTGGACTGTGTCACTACGTGAACCTGGACTGTTTCACTGTGTGAACCTGGACTGTTTCACTGTGTGAACCTGGACTGTTTCACTGTGTGAACCTGGACTGTTTCACTGCGTGAACCTGGACTGTTTCACTGTGTGAACCTGGACTGTTTCACTGTGTGAACCTGGACTGTTTCACTGCGTGAACCTGGACTGTTTCACTGCGTGAACCTGGACTGTTTCACTGTGAACCTGGAGTGTTTCACTGTGTGAACCTGGACTGTTTCACTGTGAACCTGGACTGTTTCACTGCGTGAACCTGGACTGTTTCACTGTGAACCTGGACTGTTTCACTGCGTGAACCTGGACTGTTTCACTGTGTGAACCTGGACTGTTTCACTGTGAACCTGGACTGTTTCACTGCGTGAACCTGGACTGTTTCACTGTGAACCTGGACTGTTTCACTGTGTGAACCTGGACTGTTTCACTGCGTGAACCTGGACTGTTTCACTGTGTGAACCTGGACTGTTTCACTGCGTGAACCTGGACTGTGTCACTGCGTGAACCTGGACTGTTTCACTGTGAACCTGGACTGTTTCACTGCGTGAACCTGGACTGTTTCACTGTGTGAACCTGGACTGTTTCACTGCGTGAACCTGGACTGTTTCACTGTGAACCTGGACTGTTTCACTGTGTGAACCTGGACTGTTTCACTGCGTGAACCTGGACTGTTTCACTGTGAACCTGGACTGTTTCACTGCGTGAACCTGGACTGTTTCACTGCGTGAACCTGGACTGTTTCACTGTGTGAACCTGGACTGTTTCACTGCGTGAACCTGGACTGTTTCACTGCGTGAACCTGGACTGTTTCACTGTGAACCTGGACTGTTTCACTGTGTGAACCTGGACTGTTTCACTGCGTGAACCTGGACTGTTTCACTGCGTGAACCTGGACTGTTTCACTGCGTGAACCTGGACTGTTTCACTGCGTGAACCTGGACTGTTTCACTGCGTGAACCTGGACTGTTTCACTGCGTGAACCTGGACTGTTTCACTGCGTGAACCTGGACTGTTTCACTGCGTGAACCTGGACTGTTTCACTGTGAACCTGGACTGTTTCACTGTGTGAACCTGGACTGTTTCACTGCGTGAACCTGGACTGTTTCACTGTGAACCTGGACTGTTTCACTGCGTGAACCTGGACTGTTTCACTGCGTGAACCTGGACTGTTTCACTGCGTGAACCTGGACTGTTTCACTGCGTGAACCTGGACTGTTTCACTGTGTGAACCTGGACTGTTTCACTGCGTGAACCTGGACTGTTTCACTGTGTGAACCTGGACTGTTTCACTGCGTGAACCTGGACTGTTTCACTGTGTGAACCTGGACTGTTTCACTGTGAACCTGGACTGTTTCACTGTGAACCTGGACTAACATTTTTGTATTTTAACAATAAAACAATGACATTCATGAACCAGGATCTTCCTTTAAACCGTGTGTGTGTGTGTGTGTGTGTGTGTGTGTGTGTGTGTGTGTGTGTGTGTGTGTGTGTGATGTGATTAGGGTATCTGCTCGTCTCTGCGATCCACTAATCTCATTGGTTGCTAGGAACTGGCTGAACAGTAGCGGATGAGCAGATGATTCCGTACCCCCCCCCCCAACAGTTTTCCACATTGATCCTGATCTAATGTCCAGGGGCGTGTCTGTGGGCGGGGCTTTATATTTGGTTGGGAACAATCGTATTACTGATGTGCGGCGGCTTGCGGTCGGTTGAAGGATTGACGTGTTCATGCTAACAGATGGAGGGTTCTTCCTGGTGTTGGCCCCGCCTCCATGGCGGTAACACGTTCTCAACACGCCAGCACCTTCATCACCGCCGCTCATCCTCTTCCTCACGCCTCACATCCAGGAACGACGTCTGAGTGGACGCCTCTTCCTCCCGTTTCCTTCGCCCGCTGGGCCTCGTTTGTCACAACAGTGATGATAATGGAATCGTCGCCACCGTCAAGGGAGGCGGAGTCAGGATGGATGGCGAGCAGGACGCCGTTAGGGGAGGCGGAGTAAGGATGTGCTCACCAGACGCTCCACAGCAGCTTTACTGCCATCAGTAAACGTGTTGGGCTTTGATTTATGGTCGTTTATGAGCTCTGAGACGAAGCCCCGACCCAGAAGCCTTTGCAGGATTCGCCGTAATGAAATCTGACCTGAAACATAAACCTCCTCTTTGTTTTGTGGCGAAGAAACATCAGGAATTAAATGTCAGAACGCCGTCCAGAGTCACAGAGATCCGCCTCTGCGTGACCAGAGCATCAGACCTGATGGATGGTCGCCATGGCAACGTCATTTCCGTGCAACACCCGACAACAACCTGACGGATTTGATCCGTGGGCAGCGTTCAACAGAAGTTTTACAAACGGAGGCGAGCAGATAAACACCACATGACCCAACCAACCAATCAGCAGATGCAAAACTCTTCCTGGTCTGGGTGGGGTCAGGGTCAGAAACAACATGACACGGCGGTCACGTCGAGAACCAATCAGGTGCGGTTCCTCACAGCCAATTAGAGCCTGAGAGCCCTTCACCTGATGATCTGATTGGCTGATCTCCATCTGACATCAGATAATCGCTGGCGTCCCGCAGGCGACTGAACGCGTCGCCGCCGCGATTCGGATCGACAGATGGTGTTAAAGCGGGATGGAGGCGGAGCCAACGGCGGTTTTTCAGGTTTATCTGATCGATCGGCAAAACGATTAGAGAGGAGAAAATCATGTTTCTGGCATCGATTAGTCGGCCTGAGCTCCTCCTCAAGGCCGCCAAGAGATGAACAACCGTCCATTTTCATTTGTCGAGCCGCCAGTCGAGTCGCCGCCGCGCGACATTTAGGAGAAACTCATGCATGGAAACGCCTGCGAGCGTCTGATTGGCCCTTGACCCTCTTTATTCTCACACCGTGATTGGATTTGATGCAATCTGAAAGGAACGCGACCGCTTCGCAGTTTGCTGCCCATCGGCAGCGGCGCTCAGACCGAGAGTGTTCCCCACAGGAGACCGCAGCTGTTTACTGCTGTTACCACGACAACAACAGGAAAATGAAACAAAACAACAGCACAGAAACAACAACAATAACAGCAGCAAACACAACAAGAGCAAGAACAACAATAACAACATCAGCATCAAAAGCAACAATTACAGGAGCAAAAGCAACAGCAAAAACAACAACAGGACAAACCAATAACAACAACAGCACCAATGACAAAAACGACAGCAGCAAAAACAACAATAACAACTGCAACATAAAACAACAATAACAGCAGTAAAAGCAACACCAGCAGCAAACACAACAAAAACGACAGCAGCAAAGAGTACAATAGGAAATTGTTAACTACACCTGACACTAAACTACACCTGGTCCTAAACTACACCTGACACTAAACTACACCTGGTCCTAAACTACACCTGGTCCTAAACTACACCTGACACTAAACTACACCTGGTCCTAAACTACACCTGACACTAAACTACACCTGGTCCTAAACTACACCTGACACTAAACTACACCTGATACTAAACTACACCTGACACTAAACTACACCTGACACTAAACTACACCTGAACCTAAACTACACCTGACACTAAACTACACCTGACACTAAACTACACCTGGTCCTAAACTACACCTGACACTAAACTACACCTGGTCCTAAACTACACCTGAACCTAAACTACACCTGGTCCTAAACTACACCTGACACTAAACTACACCTGATACTAAACTACACCTGACACTAAACTACACCTGACACTAAACTACACCTGGTCCTAAACTACACCTGACACTAAACTACACCTGACACTAAACTACACCTGGTCCTAAACTACACCTGACACTAAACTACACCTGGTCCTAAACTACACCTGACACTAAACTACACCTGGCACTAAACTACACCTGGTCCTAAACTACACCCGACATTAAACTACACCTGGTCTCAAAATACACCTGACACTAAACTACACCTGACACTAAACTACACCTGACACTAAACTACACCTGGTCCTAAACTACACCCGACATTAAACTACACCTGGTCTCAAACTACACCTGACACTAAACTACACCTGACACTAAACTACACCTGGTCCTAAACTACACCTGACACTAAACTACACCTGACACTAAACTACACCTGACACTAAACTACACCAGACACTAAACTACACCTGGTCCTAAACTACACCTGACACTAAACTACACCTGACACTAAACTACACCTGACACTAAACTACACCTGATACTAAACTACACCTGACACTAAACTACACCTGACACTAAACTACACCTGGTCCTAAACTACACCTGACACTAAACTACACCTGACACTAAACTACACCTGGTCCTAAACTACACCTGACACTAAACTACACCTGGTCCTAAACTACACCTGACACTAAACTACACCTGGCACTAAACTACACCTGGTCCTAAACTACACCCGACAATAAACTACACCTGGTCTCAAAATACACCTGACACTAAACTACACCTGACACTAAACTACACCTGACACTAAACTACACCTGGTCCTAAACTACACCCGACATTAAACTACACCTGGTCTCAAACTACACCTGACACTAAACTACACCTGACACTAAACTACACCTGGTCCTAAACTACACCTGACACTAAACTACACCTGACACTAAACTACACCTGGTCCTAAACTACACCCGACATTAAACTACACCTGGTCTCAAAATACACCTGACACTAAACTACACCTGACACTAAACTACACCTGACACTAAACTACACCTGGTCCTAAACTACACCTGACACTAAACTACACCTGGTCCTAAACTACACCTGACACTAAACTACACCTGACACTAAACTACACCTGACACTAAACTACACCTGACACTAAACTACACCTGGTCCTAAACTACACCTGACACTAAACTACACCTGACACTAAACTACACCTGGTCCTAAACTACACCTGACACTAAACTACACCTGGTCCTAAACTACACCTGACATTAAACTACACCTGTCACTAAACTACACCTGGTCCTAAACTACACCCGACATTAAACTACACCTGGTCTCAAAATACACCTGACACTAAACTACACCTGACACTAAACTACACCTGAAACTAAACTACACCTGGTCCTAAACTACACCAGACATTAAACTACACCTGGTCTCAAACTACACCTGACACTAAACTACACCTGATACTAAACTACACCTGTTACTTAAAATACACCTGGAAATGAAACGTGTTCGGGGCCTCTGATTGGTCGGAGGTGACACCTGACTTGAATCCTGCCGTGAGGTTAAATCCGTCTTTTAATTGGATTTCATGTCTAAATGCAAATGACCCTGAGCGCTAACCGCTAATAACGGCTTCCTGCTAGCTGCTGCCAGTCTGGTGAGTTTGATTCAATTCAAGCTTCTGCAGATGGGGGGGGGGGCGAGGGGGAGGAGCTTCTGCTCGCCGACGTGAGAGGATAAAACGCTCATCTGGATGAACAGAGCAGAGACCTGTTGCTATAACAACCAGACAGAGTTCATCCGTCAGGTTCTGGTTACCGGAGGACACCGAGGTGTTCGTTTGTGGCAGTGAACAACATGTAAACAACGTGTAAACAACATGTAAACAACGTGTAAACAACATGTAAACAACGTGTAAACAACATGTAAACAACATGTAAACAACGTGTAAACAACATGTAAACAACGTGTAAACAACGTGTAAACAACATGTAAACAACGTGTAAACAACATGTAAACAACGTGTAAACAACATGTAAACAACATGTAAACAACTTGTAAACAACATGTAAACAACATGTAAACAACGTGTAAACAACATGTAAACAACGTGTAAACAACGTGTAAACAACATGTAAACAACGTGTAAACAACATGTAAACAACATGTAAACAACATGTAAACAACGTGTAAACAACATGTAAACAACATGTAAACAACGTGTAAACAACATGTAAACAACGTGTAAACAACATGTAAACAACGTGTAAACAACGTGTAAACAACATGTAAACAACATGTAAACAACGTGTAAACAACATGTAAACAACATGTAAACAACATGTAAACAACAAGGAGATTGTTGGTGATAAATAAAGGCGGTGAGGCAGACGGACGACATTATGTCAGCTAGCAGGAGGCTGTGGTGGCGCAACAACACCTGCTGAGTGTTTGGGCCCGCCTCCATCATCATCATCTTCATAATCTTCATCATCATCATCATCATCTTCATCACACACAGCATGTGTATTCTGTTGCATTCATGCTGAAAGTTTCTCACACAAGCTGTCGGGTCGCTCATGAGGAGAGTGTGAAAAATCTCCAGAGCTAACTGAACGTGCTAATCTGCTACTAGCGCGCTAGCTGCAGCTAGCTGAGAGGGTCAAGAGGCTGGAGACGCGTCAGAGACGCCATACAGGAAACACCAGATGCAACAGGTTAGTTTGAGTCGATGCTCTAATGATTTTCTTTACCAAAACAAAACAGGAAGTGCATTTCTTTTGGCTCCTCCCCTTTTTCTGTATCTTTGAACGCCACAAACGACGACGTGAGGCAGCTCAACACCGTAGTGTTAGCACAACCAACAGTTTTCATGCTAGTATGTCAGCATTAGTTGTTCATAGCAGGCTAGCATGTTAGCAATACAGGTAGTCCTCAACTTACACACATTCGCAAATACGAACAAACGTGCTTCACCATATGTGAAGTTCCACGTTCAGCCACAATCCCCGCCGAGCAGCGGTGGCTTCTGCTCTTACTTTAAGGTAAGATAAGGTGAGCTACATGGAACCCAGCCGAGGACCTGACTCCGTGCCCTCTTCCTCCTCCTCCTCTTCCTCCTCCTCCTCCTCCTCCTCTTCCTCTTCCTCCTCCTCTTCCTCCTCCTCCTCCTCTTCCTCTTCCTCCTCCTCCTCTTCCTCCTCCTCCTCCTCTTCCTCCTCCTCCTCTTCCTCCTCTTCCTCTTCCTCCTCCTCTTCCTCCTCCTCTTCCTCCTCTTCCTCTTCCTCTTCCTCCTCCTCTTCCTCCTCCTCCTCCTCAACTAAACCCAAATGTCATCCCGGCTGAGAAACGATTGGTTGAAAATGCTTGAACTTGTCGGATTCATCGACCGTCAGCTGTGATCCAACGACGATGGAAAACAGGCTGAGAGGCCGACTGTTGAGACGACATTAACCAACACCGCAGTAAACAACAACACAACAAAACAACGCAATAACAGCACAATAACATAGCAGAAACACCAACACACCGCCCTGAAAGACCGACCCCAGCATCGGTAGAAGCACTGATCAATGAAGATCAATGAAGATCAATGAAGATCAATAAATCCAAACTAAGTTACACACCTGTCACATGATCCGACGAGACCCACCGTCCTCATCCAACGAGTCTAAAACCAAAAGCCGTCATCCAAGCAAACAAACAACCAACCAATCAACCAACCAACAATCCAACTAAACCAACCAAGCAACCACCAAAAATAATAAACCCTACGAACATGTCCAGATATATTTTTAATGTAAAAAGTGTTTTCTTCTATCTGTAAACAAACAAACAAACAAACAAACAAACAAACAAACAAACGTTGCGTTAACTGAACTGAACTCCTTAAATCCTGAATTGACGGTTGGATTCGTTGGATTCATCGGTTTTTGACCTTTACTGAGTGAAACTTTAATCACAACAAACGAACCTGGAGGTTCATTAATATTCATGAGCTCAGCCGTTCGCTGATAATCAATCAGCTCTTATCAAACAAAGCTCCGCCGTTCAGCCTCTAAATGTCACCCCGCCTGTCGGGGGGCGCCGACCCCGAGCCCCCCCGACACCTGAGGCACCGCGGGACTTCATGCAAGGCTTTTACCCACAATCCCTGGAGTCAGACAAAACATTAAAGGTCACAGGGGGCCGACCGGAGGACGTGATGTCACTCGGCTCGCCGTTGGAGGACACGCCTCCCATCCCGACTGATCACATGACACAACACTTTAAACTTTATCGTTCTCTCAGTACGCGAAACGGTTGTCATGGAAACAGTAGGGCCACTAGAACACATGGAGCTGAGGTGGAACGTCTTGAGACGGTTTGGCGTTGTTAGCGTTGTTAGCATTGTTAGCGCTGTTAGCGCTGATTGATCTCTGGCAGAATGATTTCCATTTGGAAGGTTCTGGACAGGTGGAGCTCCTCCCCCTCCTGGGGGGCTTAGAGCCGTTATCGCGTTACGGCCGCGGCTCAAAGGACGCGCCGCTGCATCGTTAGCGCGTCGATGCTAATTCAAAGCTGTGATTATAAAGTGCTTCATGTCTGTGTGTTGAAAAGAGCTAAGCCCCGCCCCCAATGGCACACACCTTCATCCCCCCCCCTCTCTTCTTCCTCATTGACCCCCCTGACCAGGACCACACTTGATCCACCGCCTCACACATTAAGGAAGTCTACAACACGCCCACCTGAGGACGCCCCCCCAGAACCGGGTCGCCGGGCCGCGCCCCCACTGGAACGACCACATGTGACTTCCTGGAGTCCAGAGCGGTGAGGAGGAGAGTTCTGATCGATAATCGATTCTGCCGAGGAGGACATGTTCCACGCCCCGGGGGGGGGGTCGGGGAGGACAGACGTCAGGAGGCGACCGTCGATTGGCGCGTCAATGATGAGGTGATTATTATTCGTCCGCCGCCGCCCCGAGGAACAAACAAACGAATGAACGGCGTTTAACAAACGTTAAAATATTCAATCGGACGAGTGTTAGGGACCGCCGGCTATGAGCTACGCTAACGTAAACTAAGCTAAGCTAAGCTAAAACAAGACAAGATCTGATAAAGCACAAGATAAAACGAGGTTAAACAGCCCTGTGATGCATTGGCGACGCGTCTGGGGTGTACCCCCCCTCTCTCCTGTAGCCAGCTGGGAGAGACCTGTGACCCACGAGGAGAAGAACCAGAAAAGACGAGTTGATTTCAAGAAGATGAAGGTCAAAATAATCTAAGCTAGACTAAGTCATGCTAACGTAAGCTAGGCTAAGCTAAACTTAGCTAAATATTTTAAAACTGTCGTGATCCAAAAACTGTGGCCAATAGGAGAAGGCGGAGCTTTCACGGACTCTCATTTCGTGGGGAAGCGTCGAGGTGAAGACGGAGAGAACCCCGCCCACGCCCTCAGATGTCACGGCAACACGATGTCACATGGTCTTCATAGAGGCGTGGGCGGAGCCTCGAGGTTCAGATGGCGAGGTTTAACTCCGGCTCCTCGCTGAGATCGGGAACGTCTTGAAACACTCAGAGAAGCTGAAGCCGTTCAGCCGCCGCCATGTTTAAACACACACACCGTGACACGCCCGCCGGCGACAGCCGCTCGCGCCTAATGGATCAGAGTAATAGCTGGAATTACCGTTACATAAAGCGCTTAGCGGGATGAAGGGAGAGCAGTTAGCATGTGATGGAGCAGCAACTTAAAAGAGACCGCACCAGGAATAATAACCCGTAATGTGACCATCTGGACCCGCCAGAACCGCCCCAGGACAACACCCGGACCCGATCCCAATTAGTGTTTAGACCGAGCCCAGAGCTACGAGGCTACGAGGCTCAAGTCCAAACGGATTCAAGCAGAACGAGGTTTTAGAAAGGTCTGGAAATAGGTTTCAGTCACAGAGACTCAGACATCAAAGTCTGGGGGTACAGACATCAAAGTCTGGGATGAACATCAAAGTCTGGGATGAACATCAAAGTCTGGGAGAACAGACACCAGAGTCTGGGAGGACAGACGTCAAAGTTTTTTAGGACAGACGTCAAAGTATAGGAGTACAGACATCAAAGTCCGGGAGGGTAGACATCAAAGTCTAAGAGGACAAACATCAAAGTCAAGAAAGACAGACACCAAAGTCTGGGAGGACAAACATCAAAGTAAAGGAGGACATACAACAAAGTCAAGTAGGATAGACATCAAAGTCAAGTAAGACAGACATCAAAGTCTGAGAAGACAGACATCATAGTCTGGGAGGACAGACATCAAAGTCTGGGATGAACATCAAAGTCTGGGAGAACAGACACCAGAGTCTGGGAGGACAGACATCAAAGTCTGGGAGGACAGACGTCAAAGTTTTTGAGGACAGACGTCAAAGTATAGGAGTATAGACATCAAAGTCTGGGAGGTTAAACATCAAAGTATAAGAGGACAAACATCAAATTCAAGTAAGACAGACATCAAAGTCAAGTAAGACAGACATCAAAGTCAAGAAAAGCAGACACCAAAGTCTGGGAGGACAGACATCAAAGTCTGGGAGGGATATCAAAGTACACATGTGGTCCTGAGTGACAGATGTGAGGATGGGGGTCAGGGGAAGTCCTCCAAGCATGAAAAACCCGAAGAAGAGACGTTCAAAAACATCAGGCAATGTTTCATATGCTAATATCACCCGTTGTCCCAAGGCTAATCGTATTAGCATGCATCCTATTCCAGAAGCTTTAAAGTGTTTTCCAAATAAGCATGCTAACCTCTTTAGCTTCGAGGGTACAGAAGATTTTAGCTTCAATAAGGCGTAAAAATCGTCTTCAAATCAATCTGAGACATCTCCTGAAGGCATTTTTTTGCTGCTAGCTGGTGGCTGCTAGCTGCTACGGCTAATGCTAAGGCGTTAGCATGTGTTCTAGCTGTGTTTCTGCTGCCTGCTAGCACCTGAGGAGTCGTTTATGCTCGGGGAATATTAAACTGCTCTTTCTTTTTCTGGCGCTCTGGTTTTGTGATCGGCGCTCTCCTTGGAGGAGGAAGAGGAGGAGGAGGAAGAGTAGTGGGGGGGTGGGGGGGCGCAGAGGAAATCCCTTCAGCTTCAGCTTCATGATTCTTTTGATCCTTTCAAACCTCCAGAGGTTAAAGTCCGTCTGTAAATCGTTTCACCATCAGAACGACTTTCAGTTACCAAAGGTTTAATTCATGTTTACTGTAATGTAATGTAATCTAAAATACATTAGTAATATATAGTAGATTACCTATATGTAGATTAATTTATTCCAGAGTTATAAAACATGACAGCAGCTTCACTTTACAGTCATAACCTGTAATCCACTTTAGAATCGATTACATTAGAGTAGATTACATTAGAGTAGATTACATTAGAGTAGATTACATTAGAGTAGATTACAGTAGAGTAGATTACATTAGAGTAGATTACATTACAGTAGATTACATTAGAGTAGATTACAGTAGAGTAGATTACATTAGAGTAGATTACATTACAGTAGATTACATTAGAGTAGATTACAGTAGAGTAGATTACATTAGAGTAGATTACATTACAGTAGTTTACATTAGAGTAGATTACAGTAGAGTAGATTACATTAGAGTAGATGTTCATGTTTATTCCTGCTTTATTAATGTCATCTACACATTGTTTGTTTGTTTGTTTGTTTGTTTGTTTGTTTGTTTGTCTCATCTATACGTTCTCCCGTCAGTTCCGTCAAGCGGGTTCAGATTAACTCGTGGATTAAATAATCCATGAAGTTGATGAACTTCATGGATTATCCCAGAGGAGAGAGGGGGGTGGATACATCGGGGGGGTGGACACCCCCCCCCATCAGCACACAGGAGGCTTATCTCAGAAAAACACGAGGTCTCGCTCCGCCGTGCGGGTCGGACCCCCGACACCGGGACAAACAACCAGTGATTGATGTCAGAGATCCCGCCTCCAATTCGGGGGTGGGGTGTGGGGGGGGGGCACCTCTCACCCTCAATAAGAATCCAGATTGAGTCAGAAAACGCCGTGTGACATCAGAGGGAGGGTGGGCATTGGATCAAATCCCTACGGACCGAACCCACCTCAGCTAGAAGACAGCTGAGACGTCATCACCGCTGTGGCGTCATCACCGATGTGATGTCATCACCGATGTGATGTCATCACCGATGTGTCATCACAGCTGTTAAACGCTGCTAAATGCCACCCAAAGTTGGACACACTCACCCGGCCGCTGGGCGGAGTTCTTTGGGTTCAGAGTTCAACCAATCAGAGCTTTAGAACACAAGGCAGGTGATTACTGAGTACCTGAGTAACACAGTAATACAGTAACAGAGTAACGAAGTACTGGAGTAATAAACAGAGTAATGATAGAGCAGCAGTCGCAGATTAACACAGTAATATAGTAATAAAGTAACAGAGTAATAAAGTAACAGAGTAATAAAGTAATAAAGTAACAGAGTAATAAAGTAACAGAGTAATAAAGTAATAAAGTAACACAGTAATAAAGTAACAGAGTAATAAAGTAACAGAGTAATAAAGTAATAAAGTAACAGAGTAATAAAGTAACAGAGTAATAAAGTAATAAA